>ML819419.1:46233-84773 GCA_009831015.1 Picea engelmannii
CATAAGACACCGAAGACATAATCATCATATTTGAAGATTCTTGTTATTGTATACTAAGAATAGTTGTTGATTAATCTTTGAATACTTTCATGATGCTTTTAATTAAATAGGTTAAGATTTCCCTTTGCAGATTAGAAGTAATTATGAGTTTTATCTTAATCATATAGTTTACTTGCTGGATAGTTTTGATTAGTTACTTGTTGAGTAGTTTTGATTAGTTTACTTGCTGAATAAGTTTTAATAGGTTAGTTGTTTGATTGTTTACTTGCTTACCTGCTGCTGCTCATTGATTTGAATAGATTGATTAGATTAATTTTCTGTTGTTATTTCTCATTAAGTTGAATAAATTGAAGAGATGACTTTCTTTTTCTCATTAGATTAAATAGGTTAACTTGTTCAAAGTAGGGTTTTCATTTGCTTCTTTAGGAACAATCCATCGATCCATTGTTTAAAAGTTGCTTAGGGTAAATAGTTCAAAGTTCCTTGATAGGGTTTGCTCATTGATAGTCTTTTCTTAAGTAGATTAACCCTCAGATAGACCATATCCTTAGTTAGATTATACTTCCTCTATCTTTTCTTCCCTGACACATATAGTGCTACAAATCTAAGTTTACCTACCTCGGGTTGACAATTTAATTGAGGGATTTAGTGCATATAGAACACCCATCATTTTTGGTGTCGTTGTCGGGGAGTTGTCTCAAGGTAGGAAATAATTAGGAGATATATCATTTCTAAACCTTAACATTAGTTTGGTGGTGGGGGAACTTTAAGATGAGAGGTAAGAACTTGCACATTTGTTATAACAGGTTCCCCCAAACCCAATGGTAGTTTTTCTTTTTCTTTTTCTTTCATGAACAGACCTAGGGACCCAAAGGGAAGATACATTAAAACCAAATCAAACCTTTCGACCAAGGTTCCTTCTGACCTTTTTGGGGGAAGGAAAATTCCACTGAAAAACTCCGCAACTGATACTGAAAAGAAGGAGATAGCCTGAACCAAAGAGCTAAAGCAGTCTCTGAAGAAACTAAAACAGGGAGCACTATAGAAAAAAAAGTTGAAGCATTAGTAATAGTGGGACAAGAGGCAAGACTGCTCGAGCCTTCCATAGAACTAATGAACACAACCTTGGTTTTTTCACAACCATCAGGAGACCCTAACTTTTTAGACATCATAGAACCTGAACAGGTGAATACTTTGTTTTGTAGTTCAACCAACATATTTTTTCTCAAATTGACACAAAAAAATTTGGCACCAATAATCTCAACTGGGTCGAGTAGAGTCCCAGACATCCAACCAATCAGAGGACCTTCCCATCAAATGGATACCTTTCTTAGACAAGAACCTCGGGATACTTTGTTCTCTTCGAGGATAAAACCATCTAGGTACTCTATTTTTGGAAACCAAACCAGTATGGATGATCAGGAGGATCACAACAATGTAATACATGAGGAGGGAGAAGAGGCTGGGAATCAAATTGAAACCACCTTCGGGTTTCCAATTTTGGACACCACACAGAATGTCAATATGAAAAAAATTACCCTCTCGGCACTGCCCACATTTTACGGTAAAAGAAGTGAAGACCCGATTACCTTCCTATTTGAGTTCGATATCTTGTGTAGGAGCTACAACTACTTACAAGATGCCCAGAAACTAAAACTCTTTCCTTCCACCCTCAAGGAATCTGCACTAAGATGGTTCATGGGGTTGGGAGAATCTAGTATTAGATCTTGGGAAGCTATGAAAGATATATTCCTCAAGAAGTACCAAGATTACTGCAAATCCAAGGATTCTCGTAATGTCATTTCCAAAATCCAAAAGTTAGAGGACGAGAATCTCGAGGATTATATGGAACGATTTGGTTATATATCACAGAAATCAAAATACCATGGCCTTCCAGATGATGCAGTCATGGCTCTTTTCATTAAGGGGATTTCAGAGGAATACCTAGAGATACTTAAACGGATGGCATCAGGTGACATCTCCCATAAACCATTTTCCAAAATCCGTGAAATGTGTAAGAATTACTGGAGGAGTAGAGATAAAACAGGGAAGAATGTTTAGGATCCTTATAGTAGAAACTTAAAACCAATTAGTTCATGTGATATCACAAGGGTAGAAATAGGGAACCTTTTAGAGAACTTAAAAACATATATCTTAAGCACAATAGGTTCTCATTTGGACACCCTAAATATTAAAAGGAAACAGGAGGAGGAAAATGCAGCAATGATCATATTTTTCTCAAGATGTAGGAGGAAGCATTCCTCAAGGGAATGGCCATTAGATAACATTTTAGTTTGTGGCTTTTGCATGGAGGATCACTCAACTGATAAGTGTCCATAATTTCCTAGTTTGTTAGCCATATATAGAAGTGGGGATCTCGGGGAGTCCTCTTATTCACCTAGGTGGCCATGGCAGCCTAGCAATCGACCTACATACCCGGATCTACAGCCTCAAG
Organism: Picea engelmannii; assembly: GCA_009831015.1. Classification (NCBI taxonomy): domain Eukaryota; kingdom Viridiplantae; phylum Streptophyta; class Pinopsida; order Pinales; family Pinaceae; genus Picea; species Picea engelmannii. The sequence goes on from ML819419.1 coordinate 48,689, forward strand.
TTCCACCCTATTATCAACAACCACAATAGTGGAACTCACCAAGTTGGAAAAATTAGTCTGCATAGTATCACCATCCTTGGCTTCAAGGATGGAGAGGAGGGCATAACCAAGGTAACCCTCAAGATCTACCTGTCCCTATGCCTAACCATCCTTACCCTCAGTTTCCACCAAACATCCCATAACTTTTTCCAGGTTTCGTTCCACCACCTTTACCTCCTATTCCACAACAACCACAAAAATATTAGAATGCAAGCTTCCCAAGACCAACATTATTACCAACACAAGTAGTTCCCAGTCCCAATAATAATCCCACTCAACCTCTCCACATTGTTAATATGTAGGCCTTCCCGACATATCTTATTTCTCCTATTCCATTGCAGGAGATTCAACTGAGGTCAGGAAAAGTTCTAGATAGGAAAAGACCTTTAGCAGTCATTTGGGAAGAAGAAGAAGAGGAGACCCCCAAAAAACCCATGGATGACACTAGGTGGGAAGATTTTATTATTCCTAAGGACCAATAACCCAAGCTTCCCCAAAATGAACCTTCACAAATTACGAAGTCCCCTCCTTATCCAGAAAGATTAGTAATTGAGAAACCTACCACCTGACCAAAATTTGACATATTGAATGAACTGAAGAATATTTGTGTCAAGATTCCCTTGCTACAAGACATTAAGGATATACCAATCTACAGTAAGGTGGTCAAATAATTTTGTATTAAGAAGCCAGGAAGGAAGAAGAAGGATCCTCCAACAGTAAATTTGATAGGAGAACTTTCAGATTCTATATCAGAGCAGCCTAAGGTAGAAAAATATGGGAACCCATGAAACCTCTTAGTGACCATAACCATTAATGAGGTTTCCATTCGGAACACTCTCATATATCTAGGGGAAACCATCAATTTTATGACCGTTACTACCTTGGAGGAATTACAGTTAAAGCCTCTTCTTAGACCTACCCCAACCATTTTGGAATTAGCAGATAAGACCAGGGTTATATCTGAAGGAATTTTGGATGATATCATAGTTACTTTAGCCTCATGGGAGTACCCAATAGACTTTCTTGTCATCCACTCAAAGGATCCTACCAAAGGCCATTACATTATTTTTGGAAGACATTGGTTAGCCACAACCAATGCACTTATTAGCTGTAGAGAGGGAGAAATGACCATCTCAAATAGACTCTCTATCCATAAGCTCACCATATATCCACCAGCTCAACCTATCATGGAGAATCTATGGTGGCTTGAATTTCCATACAAGAATAAGGACTAGGAAGAACCCATGTTGCCAAGTGATCATTCCTGGGCACTTCAGGAGCACACAATGGAAAATGTGCTAAGCCAATTTATTTTTACTATCACGTGTGTTGATTTTCCACAATATTTTCCTCAATTTGAGTACATGTTTGGGGAATAATTTCAGGAACAATTGGACCCATCGATTTTGTCTTCGAAATATTTTATCTTCGATATAGATGAGTCTTCCACATCTTATACCATGCCCTATGAAATTAGTCTAGGAAAATTTCTACATATAAATTCTGGACTAGATGTAGACCAACAAAAGCAGTTAGTAAGTGTCCTTAAAGTAAAATCAGGGGCATTCGCCTGGGAATAAATTGAAATAAAGGGTATACATCCTGACACATGCATTCATCATATATATACCCAGGGGGAAGTAACACCTGTTAGGTAATCCCAGAGAAGGATGAACCCAACACTCAAAGATATAGTAAAAGAGGAGATCCAAAAGTTATTAAATGTTGGATTCATTTATCCCATCTCCGATAGTAAATGAGTATCCCCACTTGTAGTGGTTCCAAATAAAGTAACCGGGAAATGGAGAATTTGTGTTGATTTTCGGGAGCTTAACAAGGCCACTCAGAAGGATTATTTTCCCCTTCCTTTCATTGACCAAGTTTTGGATACCCTATCAGGAAAGAAATATTTCTCCTTTTTAGATGGATATTGCGGGTACAATCAGATTCTCATAGCACCCAAGGACCTGGAAAAAACTACCTTTACTTTTCCTTGGGGCACCTATGCCTATAGGGTCTTACCATTTGGATTGTGTAATGCTCCTTCCACATTTCAACGAGCAATACTAGGGATATTTGTTGATCTTATTTATGATTGTGTGGAGGTATACATGGATGAATTCATGGTATATGGAAATACTTACCAGGAATCCTTAGAGAACTTAGAAAAAGTCCTTATCAAATGCCAGGAAATGAACATGTCTTTAAGTCATGAAAAATGTAAAATGTTGTTGAATGAAGGAGTGGTTCTAGGACATCACATTTCATATGAATGGATTAAAGTTGATCCTGCTAAGAATGAGGTCATCGTAAGACTTCCACCCTGCAAGACTCAGAAAGAGGTGATAAGATTTCTTGGATATGTTGGATACTACCGATGGTTTATTGAAAATTTCACAAAAATTGTTGCACCCATGTTTGAATTGTTAATAAAGGATGTTGATTTTGTTTGGACTGAACAGTGTCAAACAGCTTTTGAAACTCTGAAATCTAAGTTCTCTGTGGCACCAGTTCTTAGGGTACTCAATTGGGCTCTCCCATTTCATATATCCATTGATGCCTTTGACACTGCAATAGGAGGAGTATTAGGGAAAAAAGAAGACTAGCAGTCCTATGCTATTTATTTTGTGAGAAATAACTTGTCCTCTACCGAGTTAAACTATACAGTTACCGAAATGGAATTCTTGGCAGTAGTTCATGCTATTAATAAGTTTGGCCACTACATAATAGGTTACAAAGTATTTGTACATACAAATCACTCTGTCATTAGATTTGTCATGAATAAACCCATTACTAATGGTTGAGTGACTAGGTGGCTTCTACTATTGCAAGAGTTTAATATCACCATTCTTGACGGACCTGGAAAGGAGAATTTGGTAGCTGATTTTATTTCAAGCATAAAAAATGAGGATGATGATATTCCCGTAGATAATAGGTTCCCAGACGAGAACCTTTTTTCCCTTTCTATAAATACCCCATGGTTTGCACATATGGAAAACTATTTGGCTACTAGGAAGTTACCATCTCATTTGTCACCTCATGAAAAGCGTAGAATTATTATGCAAAGTGCCAATTACTCTTGGGTTGACCATGACCTTTTTTGTACTGGTCCAAACTTGATTATTTGTAGATGTGTCCGAGAAGATGAGATGCCATAAATCCTACAAAGTTTTCATAATGGACCATGTGGTGGCCATTTTTCTGACAAACGTACATCATATAAGGTGTTACATTCAGGATACTATTGTCCTAGCATTTTCAAGGATGCTGCAAAGTATGTGAGGAGTTGCAATAGTTGTCAAAGGATAGAGAGACCCACGTCAGCTGAAGAAATTCCCTTGCGTACCCAATTTATGATATAACCTTTCGAGAAATGGGCCCTTGAATTCATAGGACCAATTTCACCCATGTCTCATAAGAAAAATTATATTTTGGTTTGTACATATTATGTCACCAAGTGGGTAGAGGATATATCCCTATTCAGGGCTATAGAAAAATCTGTTGTCGAATTCATTTATGAAGACATCTTTACCTTCTTTGGTGTTCCTCATGAAATTGTTACAGACCAAGGCACTCAATTCACTTCCAAGCTAATGAGATAACTAACAAAGAAATATGGGATTAAACACTGCAAGTATTCTCCATACCACCCACAAGCTAATGGTCAAGTAGAGTCCACAAACAAAGTTCTGGAAGATATCTTAACAAATATTGTTCAATTGCATCATAGAGATCGGGATGATAGGCTTCCAGAGGCTTTGTGGGCATATCAGACCACCTGGAGAAACATCACTGGGCATAACCCTTATGAACTAGTATATGGGAAACAAGTGCTTCTACCAATATAATTCCATGCAAGGACCTTCTGTATTTCCGCATAATTGAGATTAAATTTAGATGAGGCTAAAAAAAATGATCCCTATAATTAAATGAGTTAGATGAGATCAGGAAAGATGCTATCCAATGAACAATATTAGTCCAAAACCAGAGGAGCAAGTGGCATGACAAGTTTATTAAGACGAAACACTTCCAACCTGGTGATTGGGATTTGTTGTTTGATTCCTAATTTAAAAATTTTAAAGGGAAACTTACCACTCCCTGGTTGGGTCCTTACGAGGTAGTCACTGTGTATGATAATGGGGCTATGAAAATCAAAACAATTGACGATGGACACGTCTCCTTTGTAGTAAATGGACACCGACTCAAACTTTATCACAGACCCAGTTCCAAAGAAGATTTTCTACAGGTCATGTCAACTGACAAGGAATTTGCCTTAGTATATGGGGAATTTCCCCCTTGTTCTTGAATGTTTTTATGAATTTTTGAGTGTACACATGTAAATAATTTTGAATTTTGTTGATAGACAATTCTAGAGATTTCTGTAGGTATTTATTTCACTAGGAGTAGACAGTTTCAAGGAGATATAAAGGAAGGATGTTTCCTTCAAAATATTTCTATATTTGAACCTTGTTGTCTGCTAAGCATCAATTGAATAATGATTTGTTGTAATTATCCACATTTTTTCAAATATTTCCATCTTCTTTTCCCAAGGCATCTTTAATAACAACTTCTCTTAAACCTTCACCACTAGATATAAGGAAGTGATACCTTAACCATCAAAATTAGAGGTTACTCATACAGGTTTCCCAAGAACCCTGAGTAAGTGAGTAAAGAATATTTGTTAAAGAGTAACAAGGAGGTCTGATTAGAGGTTAGCCATGGAAACATCACAATAACTTAAAAAATAAAAAAGTGAGTTGAGCCTAAAGATACGTTTTTGTTCTTTCCCAATGGTACCATCCACTACACATTAAAAATGATTGATTATATCATATCTTTAGATAGGCCACGTCCGCTTAAATACCCTTTACATCAAGACAATATATAAGGAATATATAAAGGAAATTCACCCTCTAACATAAATACAATCCCTATCTAAAAAAAGAAAAGAAAAAAGAAACGTTTTTTAGAGTTGTTCCCCCATCTTCTTGCACAAAGAAATCTTATAATAAAATATTAAAATATGGAAGGCCAGTATTTGAGGGTGTAAGAGGTTAACTCGTCGGGATACTAAATAGGTCTACTGGTAGCGGGTACTGGCCTGTGGTATGAATAGGTAAACCCGCTGGAGTACTGAACAAGCTTGCTGATAGAGGGGCATTCAACTGAAAGAATCTTGACACAAAACGCCTGTAGTAACAATAGATCCCAAGGAACCCTCACAAATATGTGATGTTCTTGGGTGGTGGCCAATCTAGAATAGCTTGTATCTTCTCCCTGTGAACTTGCACACCCTATGCGCTAACCACGTTTCCCAAGTAGAGAATTTATGTCATACCAAATTCTCACTTAGATTCCTTGGCATATAAGGAATTATCAACCATAATTCTTAGAATATCCTCCAAGTGCACCAAATGCTCATGCCATGTCTTTCTATATATCAAGAGATCATAAAAAAATACCAATAGAAACTTCCACAACTGCTTCCTGAATATATGATTTATGCATGATTGAAAAGTAGCAGGTGCATTGGTCAATCTGAAAGGCATGAAAAAGAACTAATAGTGTCCATAATGGCACCTAAAGGTGGTTTTATGAATGTTCTCCTCATGGAATCTGATATGATGATATTCAGATCGAAGATCAATATTCGAGAAATACACTGCTAAGTGCAGTTCATCTAGCATCTCATCGATTCTGGGTATAGGGTACCTGTTTTTTATTGTTTTCTTATTGAAGGCTCGATAATCAATACACATCTGCATTGTCCCGTCCTTCTTCTTGACCAAGACCACCGAAGAAGCGAAAGGACTAGAACTGGGTCTTATGTGCCCCATGTCAAGTAACTCCTTGATTTATTTTTCTATTTCATCTTTGAAATTCTTGGGATGCCTATACGGGGTGGTGATCACTGGTTTTCCCCTCTCTTCAAGTTCGATGGTGTGCTCAAAACCTCTGTTAGGAGGTCTCCCTAGAGGTATCTGCCCAAATACCTTGTCATGTACGCTCAATAAATCCTGGATGTCTACATGATAGTGCCTTCTTCCTTCAACATCTGTCTAGGATGTAATAAAGCACTATGTTGCATATACTATATCTCTATGTCTGAATATGGTTTCCATCCCTTTTTTTGATACTACTATAGGATCATTATTCGCCATGCCTCAGAGTACAACCTGTTTACCTCCTGGTGTGAAGAACGTTAGGGTCATCTGTTTGTATTTTGTGATAACTTCCCCCAATGTATAAAGCCACTGAACTCCCAACACTGCATCTAAATTTGCCACATCTACAACATAAAAGTATTCTGTCAAGGTGTAGTTACCAATTGTCAAGGCCAATATATATATATTTTCTTTGTGAAAGACACATTAAATCTATCATCCACGGTTACTTTGAACCCCTCAAATTCCTTTGTAGCTACTCGTCTCCTATCCACCCAGGCTGCATCAATAAAGTTGTGGGTTTCTGACGCAGGAGAGGGTATTCCTACACCTCCAACTCACTCGCTCTAAGGATCGATGAAAAATCCCCTTTTGCTGAGCTGAAGTGGCTCCTTGGACTCCCAATGGAATCCCTGTACAAATCTGATCCACAGGTCTGCTCTTTCCCTATCCCGGCCTCTGGCACCGGACCGTGAACAAATTCCCCACAGGAATCTGAATATCGGGCTTCGGGGTTTCAGACTTCCTGCTGTCGAGAGTTTCTGTACTCTCAATTCCCCGATCGTCGATGAGCTCTCTACCCGACCTTAGCCCCTTCTAGCTATGCTCTCTAGTCCATGTGGCTAGTTCTCATAAGACCGCAGCCTTATATTCCTTCTGTTGGGGTTTTGGGCTTCAAAATCTTGATGAGCTATTTTTCCCGCTAGCCCTCCAGGCTAAGCTCCTAGTCCACGTGACCTCCCCCTATATGACCAAAACCATACCTCCTCGTTTGGGTTTCAGGGTTTTCAATGCCCCAATGCATTTGCTCATGGGATTCCCGATTCTCCGAATCTCGACTGGATAACAGTTGGCCCCCACACAACAAATCTTTCCTCCTTTAATCTACTGACAACTGGCTCCCACTTATCGGGGTTTAGCGGTTCGCGATTCCAAAATGCCAAAACCACTTCTCACTAGGATCCTTGATATCCCGATGACCAAAACGCCGATCAATGACTTCCTGTTGGGACTGTCCCCAATGGTGCTCGATAGCTACCACGCGTCCTCCTCTGATGGATGGTCCTGATTTCTCTAGGATTTCGAGACTTTTTATGTCCCGATCTTTCGACCTCAGGAACTCCGATTTCCCGATAGCCAATATACCGACTATTGCTCGATCTCCTCCATGTGTCTTTGCTAAAAGATGGTCCAGATCCTCCTAGTGTTTCGAGACTTGAAGTGTCTCGATTTTCTTGTCCTCGAGAATCCCGATTTCCCGATGACTACTATCTCGATGGCTACGTCCTCGTCGGGATTTTCCACCTCCTGTCCACAAAGGTAAACCTCATGCACCTTCTATCCAATCTGATGGCTGATGGGTATCTTCTCCAGATCTGACGACCCAAATCTGTTCTTCTGTGCACGTACTCCAGAGGCTAAACTCTGTGTGCCTTCACTCGATCCAACGGCTGACGAGATTTCTGAATGAGATCCAACGACTGTCGATCTCCCCCTCTGTGCGCTTCTCCTGACGCCTTCCTGGATGTGAAACCCAATGGTCCATATTTCCATCTCTAGCCGATCTGACGGCTGATGTGCTCCCTCCTAAGCTTCCTGCACTTTCTTCCCAGACTTGGAAGAATTCTGCATTCTCAAAGGCCTTGACCTTTTCTTCTTTTCACCTTTGTGAACTCCTCGACCCTGAGTTCCGTCGCGCGTATGCAACACTGTCCCTCCTGATATTTACTTCGATTCCTTGAAGGATTCTTCAACTTTTGCACTCCTTGCAGAGTCCTCACACGCACACGTAGTGCTGTCTCTCCTGAGCTTCTCACATGCTCAGACCCCTAAGGGACTTTGTCTTTCTTCCCTTCTCCTGCAGATGGAGAAATATGGATGCCCTCCTGGCTATCCTTCTGCTCTAGCAACCTCTTGCTGAGCCTTTCAGGGTGTTCAACAACCCTGTGAAGATCCCTCAGTGGATTCTTCCTCTGAGTTTCATAACTCAAAAGAGTTCTCTTCTCTTTCCTGTGCCTATCTACACAATGACTCAAATGCCCACCTGGAAGAGTGTCTTCTCAGAATTTCCAGCAGTTCTGTCCTCCTTCTGTGCACCTATGCACTCGGTCAATGCCCACCTGGCAGAGCTCTCAGAATCCTTAGTGATTCTGTCTCTTCTGAACTCACAACAGAGTTCCTCCCTCAGCACCACTGTGCATATGCTCAATGACCGCTTGGAAGAGCTTTACAAAATTCACAACAGAATTCTGTCTGTAACTGTGTCTTTCATACACAGCCTTGCCTCCAAGGTATTCAGCAACCTTGAGGTCTTCACTCTTGAGTTGATGATTCCAGCTCCTATGTCGTAGCACATCTTTGTATGAACCCACAGTGTTTAGAAGTGCAACCTCTGTGCACGGCTATCAGAACCCGTAGCGTTCTGTCACACCCTCCTAGTGTGAAGCCTCAAAGACATTCACCTGAATCAAACAACTCCTGCAAATGCCTAACATACATCTACAACATACATAGAGAACACACACAAACATCCACATAACACAATAATGCAAGAAAAACTGCTCTTTGTATTAAAAATGGCAAATTCTTGCATTTACAAAGTGTTCCTGAGCATGACCTGTAACAAGGTCTCGGCTCTTCTCTCTTCTTCTCTCTACTCGCAGAACTCTACTCAACTACCAAAACACTACTAAAATGAGATATGAAAATATCCTTTACCTGAGGGGCTCATCGAGCGCTTCCCTCCAGGTATACCTACTGTATTCAATTACAATAAATGGTTATCTAGTCCAACATCTGGATCTAGATCTCAGCCGATCTATCTACGCCTGCACAAAGGTATGACTTCTATGGCTCACCAATCTAGACATTTAATTACATTGAATTCAGATTTCAAATGAGGCTGCGCCTCTCTTCAACACACGATTTGAATTCGCTGACGTGGTTGGTTGGCTGGCTAGCTGATGTGGAGAGATGCTCCTACATCAGTTTCCCCACCATCAATCAAGGTCGTGACTCCCTATCCCCTTATGAATCCTCTAACTCTGAAGGTGTTGAATCTTGGAGTACCTAATAATGAGGCTATAACAATATCCTTGGCCGCCTCACTATGCTTATCCTCTATCTCCTCCTTCTGCTCGTTGCCTTGCTAAGGAAAAACCTCATGTTCCTCCTCCTCCTCATCAAAATAATATATACCTCAATATAATGGGCTTGACGATTCCCCTAACACCTGTGTCCTGGTACCCAATGATCTCTATAGTGGAAACAAAGGTTCTTTCTACTTAGCTCATTTCTTGTTGCCTCATCCAACCTTTCCTTACCCATACCTTCCTTCCCAGTAGGCTTCTTGTCCTTGCCTTTCTGTGAAATAAAGGGTTTGGAGAAAATTTTGGTTTTAGGGACTGCGCCCTCCATGTCCCTCGTCATGACAATAGCATCCTACAAGGTCTCAAGCTTGAAATCATTTACCCAACCAAAAAGTGGTTCTAACAACCCCTCAATGAACAACATGACAAGCCTCTACTCTAATATATCTGACATTGTCACTGCTAGCTTATGAAACTCTGTGATGTAAGCATCTAGTGATCCTTCTTGTTTGAGTTATGCTAACTCTCTGAAATGTAGCTCTGGGTCCATTTTATCAGACCCCTCCATTAAATTATGAGTGAAGTCCAAATAGGAGGTGATAGTCACATGTCCTAGTGTGACCAACCCATGGTACCACCACTCGTGGGATTCTCCATCAAGGTGGAGAGTAGCGAATTTGATTGCTTCATCCTAGATCATAGGATTGAGCTGGAAGTATGTATATATATTTTCTACCCATGCCCTAGCTGTGCTCTTATTAGACCCATCGAAAGAAGGAATGGATAGCTTCCCAACTTTCGTGCTAGATCCTTGTTCTTTCCCCCCCTATTATGATCCCTTGGTCTATTCCTGTATTTAATTGTGAAAAATTCCTGAAGTGACATGGATTCCTGGAACTCATCAGCTAGGGATTATGTCATACACCCACTACGACATAATAAAATTTTCTCTTTTCCTCAAGGGGAAGAATCCACAAACTCCTACGGGGGCCTAGCGCAGGCTAGTTCTTGCCTGTTCACCTCCCTGTGATCGTGGGTTAGGACCATAGGCCAAACAAACCAAGCGCCTTTTCATGTTTCGTGAATCAGCGATATAAGTGAGTCCAATCTTAAAGGTAGAATGGCGAGGGGGATCCGGAATGAAACCCTGGCCGTAGATCTAGGCACGTAGATTCTGGCCATCCAGATCTACCCGCCGCTTAACGACAAAGCACTAGCTCCCCTTTCTTTAGTCCCTATCTCGATAGGACCACATACGCACCTAAATGCAAGCACCTTTCACAACTCACGACCTCGAGAGTTGTGAGTCGAAGACCCTCAAATTTTCTTCACCAATCACCGATACATTAGATTCCGATATGGTATGGCCGCTCTTTATTAGCACTCTCCATGCGTGACCACCGGCTAGGGATAAATACTAGCCTTGCTCGCAACTTACAAGTTTGCGACTTGAAAGGTTGAACCTCTGGGACCTTCTTTTACAAAGCCTCGAGACGCGAAAGTCATAGAAGGTTTGACTCCTTCCGAGCTTCTTGGAACTCGCAACTTCGCGACTTGAGTTGTTGGGCCTTTGTGCTCCTTTCTTACGAGAACCCGAAGTATGAGAAGTCAACAGAATGTTGAGTCTTGTTTCAAATGACACGTGTCCACCACCTATCACCACTTCTCCCTCTCTCTGGGCATCTTATCATTACACCACCTATCAACCACGTGGGTCCCACCAAGCGGATGTGCCACATGTTTCCCAAGCTCTTGCAACTTGCAAGCTCGGGACTTCTACAGTCGAAACCGATTCCCCTCAACCTTCGAGACCCCGATATGCAATATGGCGAGGAGTTCCTGACTCAATGGTTTCTCCTACTTCTCGCTATTTGGGACTTTGCGACTCCAAGGGTTTGGTCTTCCACCTCCAAACTCACAAATCCCCGATACACGATGTATCGAGACATCAGATCCCATGGCTGTCCTTCCTCTTTGATCAATGGCCCAGATCACATCATGATCTCGCAACTCGGGACTTCGTGATTCCAAGAGCTTAGTCTTCCACCTGTCCTCCAACGTGCACGGTCCTGATGTCTTCGGGACTTTTGGGATGTAGTCGAGTTCACTCTCCCACCTGAGTAAAGGTTAAGATTGACGGCTTATAGAGCTCCGATGGGTCCCTAGGATCTATGGTATAGGATCCCATCGCTATTTGCGAAGGCTGAAAGGGTGAGGTGTTAACGCCTACGCTTTTCTCTAGATTCGTCGGTGTTCACAGGCTTGGGGTATTCTTGAAAGGATTTCGATCGTTCATTTACCAAGCGATAGGGTATTTTTTTTCTATATTTGAATCTCGCTATCCCTTCTGAGCTTGAATCATGAAGTTCAAACTCTCGGAGCTTCAGGCTCCCATGACCCCGAGACCTTAGAAAGCTACTCTTTCTTGCATAAGGGTTCTAGACACGGATTGCATGAACCCTCAGACGGTTCTCGGGAAATTGTCCCTGATCTTAATCGTGTCTCTGGTAAGGTTTAGTACGGTTACAAGGTTTATGGGGTAATTCTCAGAAAAGAGTACTCTCAAGGGGCCTTCCCAGAATATTATGAGAAACTAAGAAAATAAGACGATTCTCGGTGGAGTGAACTCATGTCCCAGACTTAATCACTTGTGTAGAAAACAACTATGGCATGTAAGCATACACAGGCATCCATTCTATCAAATCAAACATTAGGTAAACACTTCTATTCGAAACTATTTACAAACACATAAAACTGAACATATGATTATGGCATTAACTTCAAATAACACTTATCATAAATAACACCAGAGGTGATGCAACTGTTGAGAGGGGTGCTCGTTTCCACCCAACCGTAGGCACAATGACTCCCAACGGATTTACCACTAGCCACCCCCGATCTGAGACCATGATGCTGCGAGACTGCGTCTCGGTTTTCTAGTGACCGAGAACAAGGGTTACTCTCCCCCTTCTCTGCTATCACTCACTTTGCATATCTCCAAAGTTCTTCCTTCTTCCCTTGCATCTACCCCCTTCACGCTTCTTCCTCATGCATTTTCCTCTTGCGAGGTTGCGTGTGGCGCGATTTCCCTCGCGGTGGTCAGGCCCGAGGCTCTTACAGATGGGTGGTTCACTTCCCCCATCCCTCATTAATTCCTGAGGAGCCATCTACCTACTAACCTGCGAGTAATTTATTTTGGTCCAGCGAGCCGCTCTTGGTTCTCCGGGCCAGTGAAGTCCAAATACTGTATTGGTTTCGGTGGAAGTTAACGCCACCTTTCTAGGTTCCTTCCATCACCTTTCTTCAACCATCATGGTCTCTTTTTCAACATATCCCCTCTCAGCAGTCCTACAATATATATTCATAATATTATTCACATTCATCAACCTTTTTCACAAGGTCCATTTACATCACACATTCACATTTTTGAGTTTGCCACAGGTCTTGGCCAGTATAGTTATTTTTACAAACTGGGGGAAACAAGGTGTTACAATTCCCTCCCCCTTAAAGGAACATCATCCTCAATGTTCTTATCTATCAACGTGACATGCATGTACAAAAGTAAACAAAATTGGATATGCCTGTCTCATGGCATCCTCCATTTCCCATGTAGCCTCATCTGGGCCAAAATGTCTCCACTGCACATTGACCTGTGCAATGGTTCAGTTCCAAAGAGGGGTTTCCTTTCTATCCAGTATGCATTGAGGTTCTGGTAGAAATTCTCCCTCTGGTTCCACCTGGATCACAGACCAGTCAATTATATGATTAGCATCATGTACATATTTCTTCAATAATGAAACATGGAAAACATTATGCGATTTTACTGTGGGAGGAAGTGATAGCCTATAGGCTATAGGTCCCACTCTATATAGAACCTCAAAGGGTCCACAATACCGAGGTTCCAACTTGGCACAAAATCCCATTTTTAGATAACTCTTCCAGGGTCTAACTCTGAGATATACATGGTCTCCCATTTTGAACTCTCTTGGAGTTCTCTTTTGGTCAACATAACTTTTCTGTCAGTTTTGGGCAACCTTCAGGTTTTGTTTTATCTGAGTCAATTGTTGTTCCATTTCTTTCAACATGTCGGGTCCAAAAGAAATCTTGTTTACTAGATTACTCCAACTGACAGGAGTGTTGCATGGTCTACCATAGAGGACTTCAAAGGGACTCATCTTTAAGGATGCTTGGTAGCTGTTGTTGTAGGTGAATTCTACCAATGGCAGGTAGTCTTCCCATTTCTTGGGTTGATGCATTACATGCATTCTTAGCATGTCTTCAAGTATTTGGTTCACTCTTTCTGTCTGTCCATCGGTTTGAGGGTGATAGGTGGTGCTAAACAACAATTTGGTTTCTAAGCTAGCCATCAGTGATTTCCAAAAGTTAGAAGTAAATTTCGTGTCTCTGCCAGACACGATCTCCTTCGGCATACCACGCAGTTTGAATATATCCTTCATGAATACTTGGGAAATATCAATTGCTTTGCAAGTGGACTTGACAGGGATAAAATGGTCAGACTTGCTCAATTTATCCACCACTACCATGATGGCATCGTTTTGTTTGGTTGATGTTGGTAATCTAGTGATGAAATCCATGGAGATGGTTTCCCATTTCCATTCTGGGATTGGTAGAGGTTGTAATAATCCTACTGGGTGTCGGTGTTCTTATTTAACCTGTTGGCACTCTATGCATTTGGCCAAGTACTCGTCTGTGTCTTTCTTCATTCCAAGCCAATAGAATTGTCTCCTAGTGGTCGTGATCATCTTCTGGTATCCTGGATGACTAGAATAGGGTCTTTTATGTAGTTCATCCAGTATGAACCTCTTCAAGTCGTCACAGTTTGGAATATAAAATCTGCTTCTATAAGTGAGTAGACCTCCTTCGGTCATCTGGTAGCCTTCATATTTTACTCTAGCGGTTTCTTGCTGTAGGTACATGGTCACGGTCTGGACGAAGGGATCTGTTTCTTGTGCATTTTTTATTCTTTCCTTGACATCTGTCTCGTAGGTGCTCACTGCTGCCAGGTGAATTGTTTTCATACTTCTGCTAAGGGCATCGACCACCCTATTTTCCTTTCCTTTAATGTGTTTGATTTCGAAATCAAATTCGTTAAGGAGGGCCATCCACCTAGATTGTATAGCATTGAGTTTTGGTTGATCAAACATGTATCGCAATCCACAGTGATCTATCATAAGTACAAATTTTCTTCCTAGTAGGTAATGCCTCCACATTTTCAAGGCATGCACTATGACAACCAGTTCTAGATCATGGGTCACATAGTTGACTTCATGCTCGTTCAATTTTCGGTATTCATAGCAGATCACACTTCCTTTCTGCATAAGGAATCCTCTGAGCCCTTCCTTACAGGCATCTGTGCACATGAGGAAGTCAGCTTCTGGATCAACGATCTTCAGAATGGGCGCATGGGTCAGTAGATGTTTCAGGGTTTGAAATCTTTCTTCACATTTCTTTGTCCACAAAAATTTTGTCCCCTTCTTCTGGAGGGCAATGATTGGACAACCAATATTGGAGAATCCTTTTATAAATCTCCTATAGTATCCTGATAATCCCATAAAGGATCTGATGTCTGAAACATCCTTTGGGGTAGGTCATTCCATGATAGACCTGATTTTGTCAGGGTCTACCGCTACTCCTTCATCGGAGAGAACATGGCCTAAGTAATGTATTTTCTTCTGGAAGAATTCACATTTGCTGAATTTGGCATAGAGCTAATGTTCTCTTAGCACTTGTAGCACAGGTCTAAGATGCTCTTCATGCTCTTTTCTATTCTTGGAGTAAATTAATATATCGTCAATAAAAATAAGTACAAATTTGTCTAGGAACTTGCTGAGTACATTGTTCATCAAGCACATAAAAGTGGCAGGGGTATTGGTCATCCCAAATGGCACTACCACAAACTCATAGTGGACATACCTCGTCCGGAAGGCAGTTTTATGGATGTCTTCACCCTTGATTCGGACTTGATGGTATCCCAACCTCAAATCAATCTTTGAGAAAATAGACGCACCCCTCAATTGATCGAACAGGTCATCGATCCTAGGCAAGGGGTACTTGTTCTTTATGGTTACCTTATTGAGTTGTCTATAATCTATACATAGTCTAAGGGTACCATCCTTCTTTTTCACGAACATGACTGGTGCTCCCCATGGAGACATGCTGGGAAGAATGTAGCCCTTATCCATCATTTCTTTTAATTGCAACTTGAGTTCAACTAACTTGGGTGTGCTCATTCGGTAGGGTGTCCTAGACACCGGCACAGCTCCCGGTGCAAGTTCTATCGAGAAGTCTATGTCCCTTCTCAGAGGTAAACCCGGTACCTCTTCCAGAAACACATCTCTGTATTCTCTTAGGATAGGGTGATCGTCAGGGTTTGGTTTGTCATCTTCGATTGTTTTCAACACCTGTATTGCATATAGGGTACATCCCTTTCAACAATACTTTCTCATTTGCAAAGATGATATTTGTCTCACCGAGACAGGTTTTCGGATCCCTTGAAGGGTTATCCTCTTCCCTTCCTCACTTACACATTCTAAGGTCTTATGGTAACAGTCCAATCTGGCTTTATGGGCAGCTAGCCAATCCATATCAATCAACAGATCATATGATCCCAGGGGTAATATGTTAAGGGTTTCTTGGGTGGGGAGTTCAACCAACATTAATTGGTAGGCTGGTATGACTTTTTCTATCCTCCTTTTGGTGTTAGTGGCTAACTGTACCAACCATGGCTTGGCATGTTTTTGTGGCTGTAGTTTACACTTATCAACAACTTTAGGGGCTATATAACTCAAATTTGAACTAGGGTCAATCAAAACAGACACTAGATGGTTGGAAATCATACCTTCTATTTCCACTACTGAAGCTTGGTGGTCGGCTTGGTTATTATCCAAGGCTGCATAAATTTGGGGCACACTCCTGGCCACATCTTTGACGGTAGTAGCTTCTTGGATGTTATAAATCCTCTAACTATTCTGTTGTCAGTGTGGACAGTCTCTCAATAGATGTTCTTCCTCACAACCCCAACATTTTAAAGGTTCTCTCTTTGGGTTATCAGTCTTCACTGATATGGGTCCAGAAGTTTTATTTCCGCTCAAGGAGGGAAAAATTTGTTGATGCATACTCCAGGCTGGGAAGCTCATTCTTGGGTTATTCTTATAGTCCTTAAATCCTGGGGATTTAATTCCCCTTTTCTTAAATCTTGAACTATTCCTCTATTTCCATCCTTTGTGAGGTTCTTCTTGATGTCCAAACTGTTCATGACAATAGGTTGCCTTTCGAATAGTGCCTTCTAGAGTCTTTGTCTCATCAAATTCAATTCTATTCTGATATTCCTTAGGTAGTCCACTAATGAAGCATTGCACCTTTTCCTTTTCCACCTTGATATAGGGTACATACCTCAACAAATTGAGGAATTTGTTGACATATTATTCTATAGTGAGTTGTCCCAGTTTGAGTTCACAAAACTCTTTAGTCTTTTCGTCAAAATATTTTTCCGATAGATACTTCTTTCAGAAGTATTTCTCAAACCGTTCCCAAGACAGGTCCTCTTCACGAACCCCTTTCACATTCTTAAGGTCTTCCCACCAAATGGAAGCCTTTCTGTTCAAGTTGAAGGTGGCCACTCGGGCCTTCATATTTTCTGAGAAGTCATGGACTCTGGAATACTTCTTTAGTCCAAGTAGCCAGGCCTCTGCTTCCTCTCACTTCTTTATTTCACCGTCAAAGGAGGGTGGTTTGGTCTTTCTGAATTCTTCAAATTTTTGACCTTTGGAAGGATTTTTCTTCTTCTGTTTCTTTTAGGAATAAGAATTGGTTCTGCTGCTAGAAGACCCTTCTAAATCGCTAGCTTCCTTTTCAAAGGAATCACTCAGCACTGGTCCTTTACCTCTGGGGTGGACCTTTTTCGAGGTGCTCCTCTTAGTGTGGCCACTAATATGACCATGTTTCTGAGTTTCAGATTCATGTTGCATTTGTCTTTGTAGATCGGATAAAATCTGTAGTAAAACTGCGTTAATTTATGTTTGCTTTTCTTGTTCTTTCATCATCCTTTCGTTGTCAGCCTTGCAGCTTTGTAATTCGACCATGAGACTCCTCACAGTCTAGGCTAGATCTGGAGGGGTCCCTGCTGCCCTCCTTTCGTCAGAATCTTCGTCTATATTGTGGGAGCCTTCTCCCACTTCTTGGTGAGTCACCATACTATGCGTTGATATTTTCCTGTGGTTGATCTTCCACTTGTGTGCAAAAAGGAAAAACGTTGGTTGTTAGTCAATATTTATATTTATTTACAACTAGTACATAATTTATATTTTCACATGTACACACACACAATAGGGTTTTCATTCTTAACCTTGTCTTTTGATTAGGAAGGTTAAGACAAGGGGTTACTCTTTTTTAAGAGTGTTCCAAATGGAGGTTCTGTGCAACTCGTTCATGAGCCCAAGTAGGCCAAGTGTTGTAACCATGCTTTGATACCAATTTGTCACACACCCACTATGGCATAATAAAATTTTCTCTTTTCCTCAAGGGATAGAATCCCCGAACTCCTATAGGGGCCTAGAGCAGGCTAGTTCTTCCCTGGTCACCTCCCTATGATTGTGGGTTAGGAACATAGGCCAAACAAACCAGCCGCATTTTCGTGTTTCACGACTCAACGATACAAGTGAGTCCAATATTAAAGGTAGAATGGCGAGGGGGCTCCAGAATGAAACTCTGGCCGTAGATCTGGGTGCGCAGATTCTGGCCGTCTAGATCTACCCACCGCTTAACAAAAAAGCACTAGCCTCCCTTTCTTTTGTCCCTATCTCAATAGGACCACATATGCGCCTAAATGCAAGCACCTTTCACAACTCGCAACCTCGCGAGTCGTGCGTCGAAGACCCTCAAATTTTCTTCACCAATCGTCAATACTCGAGATTTTGATATGGTATGGCCCCTCCTTATTCGCGCTCTCCACGCGTGACCACCAGCTAGGGCTAACTACTAGCCTTTCTCACAACTTGCAAGGTCGCGAGTTGAAAGGTTGAACCTCTGGGCCCTTCTTTTACAAAACCCCGAGATGCGAAGGTTAGAGAAGGTTTGACTCCTTCTGAGCTTCTCGAAACTCGCAACTTAGCGACTTGAGTTGTTGTGCCTTTGTGCTCCTTTCTTACGAGAACCCGAAGTACGAGAAGTCAACAGAATGTTGACTCCCATTTCAAATGACACGTGTCCACCACCTGTCACCACTTCTTCCTCTCTTTAGGCATATTATCGTTACACCACCTGTCAACCACGTGGGTGCCACCAAGAAGACGTGCCACGTGTTTCCCAAGCTCTCACAATTCGCAAGCTCGGGACTTCTACAGTTGAAACCGATTCCCCTCAACCTCCGAGACCCCGATATGTGATATGGCGAGGAGGTCCTGACTCAATGGTTGATCCTACTTCTTTCTATTCGGGACTTCATGACTCCAAGGGTTTGGTCTTCCACCTCCAAACTCATAAACCCCTGATACGGATGTATCGAGGCGTCAGACCCCACATATGTCCTTCCTCTTTTATCAATGGCCCAGATCACATTGCGATCTCATGACTCGGGACTTCATGACTCCAAGAGCCTGGTATTCCACCTCCAAACTCACGAATCCCCGATACGCGAAATGGTCAGATCTCATGGCTATCCTTCCTCTTTGATCAACGGCCCAAATCACATCACGATCTCGCGACTCGGGACTTCATGACTCCAAGAGCCTGGTCTTCCACCTCCAAACTCACGAATCCCAGATATGTGAAATGGTCAGATCTCACGGTTGTCCTTCCTCTTTGATCAACGACCCAGATCACATCGCGATCTTGTGACTCGGGACTTCATTACTCCAAGAACCTAGTCTTCCACCTCCAAACTCACGAATCCCCGATACGTGAAATGGTCATATCTCTACCATCTATCCTCCAACGTGGACAGTCCCGATGTATTCGGGACTTTTGGGACGTAGTCGAGTTCACTCTCCCATCTAAGTAAAGGTTAAGATCGACAGCTTATAGAGCTCCGATGGGTCCTTGGGATCTACAGTCCAGGATCCCATCGCTATTTGCAAAGGTTAAAAGGGAAAGGTGTTAACGCCTACGCTCTTTCTCTAGATCTATCGGTGTTGACAAGATTTGGGTATTCTCGAAGGGATTTCGACCGTTCATTTACCAAGCGATAGGGTATTTTCTTTCTATATTTGAATCTCGCTATCCCTTCTGATCTTGAATCACGAAGTTCAAACTCTCAGAGTTTCAGGCTCCCATGACCCCGAGACCTTAGAAAGATACTCTTTCTTGCATAAGGGTTCCAGACCCGGATTGCATGAACCCTCAGATGGTTCTCAGGCAATTTTCCCTGATCTTAATCGTGTCTATGGTAAGGTTTAGTACAATTACAAGGTTTATGGGGTAGTTCTCAGAAAAGAGTACTCTCAAGGGGCCTTCCCAGAATATTATGAGAAACTAAGCAAATAAGACGATTCTTGATGGAGCGAACTCATGTCCCAGACTTAATCATTTGTGCAGAAAAAAACTATGGCATGTAAGCATACACAAACATCCATTCTATCAAATCAAACATTAGGTAAACACCTCTATTCAGAACTATTTACAAGCACATAAAACTGAACATATGATTATGGCATTAACTTCAAATAACACTTATTAGAAATAACACCAGAGGTGATGCAACAACTGAGAGGGGTGCTCGTTTCCACCCAACCGTAGGCTCAGTGACTCCCAACAGATTTACCACTAGCCACCCCCGAGCTGAGACCACAATGCTGCGAGACTGCGTCTCGGTTTTCCAGTGACCGAGAACGAGGGTTACTCTTCCCCTTCTCTGCTATCACTCACTCTGCATATCTCCAGAGTTCTTCCTTCTTCCCTCTCGTCTGACCCCTTCGCGCTTCTTCCTCACGCATTTTCCTCTTGCGAGGTTGCATGTGGTGTGATTTCCCTCTCGGTGGTCTGGCCCGAGGCTCCTACAGATGGGTGGTTCACTTTCCCCATCCCTCATTAATTCCTGAGGAGCCATCTACCTACCAGCCTGCGAGTAATTCATTTCGGGCCAGTGAGCCACTCTTGGTTCAAATATGGTATTGGTTTCAGTGGAAGTTAACGCTACCTTTCCAGGTGCCTTACACCACCTTTCTTCAGCCATCGTGGTCTCTTTTCCATCATATCCCCTCTCAACAGTCCTGCAATATATATTCATAATATTATTCAATTTCATCGACTTTTTTCATAAGGTCCATTTACATCACACATTCACATTTTTTATTTTGCCACAGTTCTTGGCCAGTATAGTTATTTTTACAAACTGGTGGAAACAAGGTGTTACAGATTGATATTCTCTCAGATAGTCTTCAAAAGTTTCACCTGGAACTTGTTGCCCTTGATTTTCTGTTTGTTGGTTTCCTAAAAAATTGGGTAAAAGAGGTCTAGGGACTGTTTTCTAATGGTCTTAGCACCAATATGCATAGGGACGTTGGTATTGTTAAGTATGTGAATCTCATTGTTACCCCCCTGCTCCATTGTTACTCCCATGATTCTGATTGGTTTGATTGGTGAGTAACTGAGTTATAAGTTGGGTAAGTTGTTTTTGTCCAACTTCTAAACCCTCCAAGATCTGCATTCCCCTTTCCTCATTGGCATCACCCATGTTTCCCACTTGTCCAACCTCTGGTTTATTTTCCCTTACTTCTTCTTCCTCTTCAAAAATGTTTTATGCCCCTCACTGCCCTCTAATTCTGTATGTGACACCAAGAAATCTATTGTTTTCACCTCTCATGAACAAAAAAACCCCTCTTCAGGCTGGCAGGAAAGAGGGCTCTGATACCACGTATGAGCATTTTCGTACCCTGCCTATATAGCAAACTGTGAACACTTCGCGACCTAGCTATGGTGCAGCCTGCGAAAATTAGGCATTTTCGCACCCTGCCTATATAGAACCTGCGAACATCCTCTTTAATAGGGTTTTTACAAAGGAGAATGCAACTTCTTTTCTCAGGAAAAGTTCTTCTCCCTTCTTTCTTCAGGAACTCAGGCCACTGACCCCTATGAAGGAAATATATAGGTTTACATCATTAACGGTCATAGGGATGACAAAAGTAATGTGTAACAGAGAGGCCCCTAAAGTATGAAGTTAGAACAGAGTGATATCTGAAATAATTTTTCGAGTGTGTGTAGGGAACAAGGAAAACGTCGGTCGGAAACCTGCCAACAAACAAGGAAATACAGTACAATAATATATCATCACTGAGGTAGGTATTCCCATGCTCAGAATACAAATGACTCAAAGCATAAATGGTGACATGCGAATATCCATGTTAAGTAAGACAGGTCATGGCCACCAAACATACATTGTGGATTCATGCCAATATGACTCAAATCTGAACATACCCGCCAAAAATACATTGTGGATCTATGTGTTAAAGACTCAAATTTGAACATAGCCACGAGACATACAATGTGGATCTATGCAACAGTAAAAACTGAAAATACTCCAACGCAACCTGAATCTATCAGAAAAGATCTAGGGTCTTGATCTCCACCACTCTACAGTATGAATCTAACCACATGAACACATGTGTCGAAGTTGAACATGGTAGAAACCACTTGATTACCGATCATTAGTGTATACCATTAACAAGTGCAAGGGAAATCACCATTAATGTCAATGACTCCCAAGGTACACTAGTACAATCCAACGAATGTGAATCAATGAGTTGAGGTCGAACACTTGATGAAATATCTTGATCAAGGGTCAATAATGAAAACCCACTGTCAAAAGTGAAGAAACCTGCCATTGAGGCATGCAAGTTCGAAGGTACCAGTTAGTTTCTAAGTCTAATTTCTAGATAATGAGTTGAAGTCGACATGAAAAGACTCGTCACAGGAGGGCCTTAATGTATCCCACATCAATGACATGAAACAAGTAACAAGATTTGATGTAGATCATGCTAACCAGTAACTCAAGACTGACTCAAGGATGGCTGATACAATAGAAGGCTTAAGGACTATGGAAATGGCCGACGCAATTGTCTTGGAAACACTGACTCAACAACCGGGATCACAAACCAATTTGTAATCTTATAAAGGAGTATGATCAGGAGAAAAGTGGATATAAGAACCTAGACACAAAGCAAGTGAAAGGATGTCATGTTCAAAAGTGACTCTTCCATAGAATACAGGTTTAGACACATTTCTTTCCCAATTTCCCCCCCACCATTTCTGGCGAGTACCTCTTTATTTTTACGCAAGATTGAGGAGGATAACATATGATTGTAATGTAATCTCATCCTTTGGACGAGTCCCTCAGAGTATGTTTAATGAACCCTAGGAAGGAGTGGTTTAGTCCCACATGGGCCTTTCGATGTTTGTTTAACGAGTCCAAAGATAGAAAAATCGGGGGTTTTTCATGTTTTGAGAGTTTGAAAAACACTTAAAGAGAACTCTCCCAGTTCCTTTTTTGATAACGTAGTCTAATGAGACCAAAAAAGAGATAAAATATCGCTCAACAAAGAATTTCTTCAAATACTTTAACGAGCGTGAAAAGAACAAGGTCGCTCGACAATCTTTTCATGTTTAGAGAGTCTAAGAAGAGATTAAAGGGAACTCCAGGGGGTTCCTTTTTCGTATAACCTTTATGAGTCCGAAAAAGTGATAAAATTATACTCGGTTACATTCTCATTGATTTACTTGCATGAGAAAGAACAAATACTAAGCTCGATAACCTATTCTCATGTATTTATGAGCATGAGAAAGAACAAATACTAAGCTCAATAACTTATTCTCATGTATTTATGAGCATGAGAAAGAACAAAGACTAAGCTTAGGATTGTTTTTATTTTTATGCAGGCTTTAAAACAAAAAAAAACTATGCTTGAGATAGATTTTATTTTTACACAAGCTTAAAAACTAAACAAAACTATGCTTGAACCTGGTTTCATTTTTACACAAGCTTGAACTAGAGGAAACTATGCTTGAGGTAGGTGGTTTCATTTTTACACAAGCTTGAACCAAAGTAAAAACTATGCTTGAACTTCCCAATGCATTATCCACGAATTCGCATGGTTGGTACTTATCCCCCAGCTTAAGAAGCTAGAGGCTCAACTTCAGCATGAAGTCCAGAGGCTGGAAGCAAATGCCCCCCAAGCTTCATTTCATCCAACTGCAAAGGAGAATGAAATGAAGCTTAAAATACTAGACAAAGGACTTGACTCAAATAGAGAGGGGGGAAACTATTTCATTTTTTAACGAGCTTGGCACAGAAACAAGAACTATGCTCATAACCTTTGTTTCATTTTTTTAACAAGGTGTCCACAGAGACGGACAAACTATCCTCGTAAGTGGTTTCATTTTTTAACGAGATTGAAATCAGAAAATCATGCTCATATACCCCTATTTCAATTTTTTAATGAGGTTGCCTCAGAGACGCAAAAAACTATCCTCAAAATTCTCTTCTTGATCATGGATTCCAAGAGGAAAATGCTCCAGAAGGACACCATGTCAAGGGACAAAACTCGGTCATGGCTTCCAAGAGATCTTCACTAGACAAAAGGAACACACTCTGGAAGGAACACATGTTGAGGGTTGCGACAGGGGTAAGGAGATCAGAGTTTAAGACCAAAAAATGCCAAGAATCATGCAATTTGCTACTTCAAATGCAAGGATCCCCCCAATCTAATATAAAGAAAGAAATTAAATCTTTTTGTTTCAAAAATTTCACTAAAAGAAATAATGAAATTTCTTAAAATAAAGAAACCCAAAATAAAAATTTTCTTTTAAAGCGAACTATTCAGAAGAAATATGATCTTTCCCTAAATAGTTCTAAAGAAAACACATGCTTTGTAATTGAAACACACTCAAAGAAAGAGACTAATCCTTCAAAACCAAACAAAGCAAAGATGGCTAAAATAAACTCAAAGAATGTCAAGAAGACTTTAAACAGATCAATATAGGCTCCAAAAGTTCAATCTAGCTGATCAAAGAAAAAATGGGCATCAAAAGATAACAAGACCCAATCCAAATTTTTTTACAAACAAGTTTGCAATCCAACAGTATATTACAGTGCAAAAATCAACAGTTTTCGCAGGATAGCAATGGGTAGGGTGCGAAAATGCCGCACTGGTTTAAACAGTGAGGTGCGAAAATCAAATTTTTTTGTAGGTTGTATACAGGTGAAGTGCGGGAATGTCTGTAATCAAAAGGAATTTGGAAAAGGACAAAGAGTCTAAGTGAAATTTCAGATCTAGAGAGTCTAGATGGATCTCCCAGACACTTAGAGACCAGAAATCAAGCAATCAAAGAAAGGGAAACTAGACTAACTAGGAAACAATCCGTTACCTAGTGGAGTCACCAATTTTATTATTGGATAAATTGGTAGGTGCAGACACTAACTGATCTCCCTAGATCCACCTAGATCCACCTAGATCTAGAACAAAACACACCAGAACATGACACTTTCCTTAAGTTTTAAAATATTGAATTCACTAACTAAAGAGGGATAGGTGACATACTTTTTAAACACCACTTCCTCTCGCCATCACCATCCTAGCTCCGTTCTAATTCTCACACAATGATGAACCTTCAAAAGAATGCAACCAACCAAAGTGATAGTAATAGCATAAACTCAATATAAACCTATGTATGTGATCAAGGAATCATACAATAAAACACAAAAACATTTATAGGAAAGAATCGTATTACTGTATCATATTAAATGTGAAAGAGAGGTTACAACCATGGCCTTGATGTCGTAAGGTCCCTTCCAACTATCCTTCGTTCCCCACACACTTCCACTCCAAGAATTCTGAGAGCATAGATCTGATAATATTCACAATCTATCTTAACAAAATGGCTCATCTAGCCAAGCTAACAATCTCCAAAGCTCAATCCAATCCAAACTCCAAAATCAAAAGCTAACTTTCTCCATGAGAGATCCTCTCCTTCTATAAGTTGAAGAGGATAAGGTGAGGAGGTTAGGATGATCCCACTAAATCATTAAAGTGAGTAAGATCCAAACCATT
The DNA here is from genome assembly GCA_009831015.1 of Picea engelmannii. NCBI lineage: Eukaryota > Viridiplantae > Streptophyta > Pinopsida > Pinales > Pinaceae > Picea > Picea engelmannii. The sequence goes on from ML819419.1 coordinate 74,039, forward strand.
TGGATGCCACCTCACCATGGAAGTTTCTCCTTCTATAAGCATCGAGAAGATGCTCGTTTTTCCCATGTATGAGTATTTTCGCACCCTACCTATATAGCAACCTGTGAACACTTCACGACCTAACTATGGTGCAGCTTGCGAAAATCAGGCATTTTCACACCCTTCCTATATAGCAACCTGTGAACATCCTCTTTAATAGGGTTTTTACAAAGGAGAATGCAACTTCTTTTCTCAGGAAAAGTTCTTCTCCCTTCTTTCTTCAGGAACTCAGGCCACTGACTCCTCTGAATGCAACAGATAGGTTTACATCATTAACAGTCATAGGGATGACGAAAATAATGTGTAACAAATAGATTGGGCATTTTATGTGCTTGAAATATATTTAGTGACTGTAGGTGCTCGTTTTCCATACACCTCTTCATATGGGGTCATTTTAGCAGCTGTATGATATGAAGTATTGCACCACCATTCTGCGAAGGGAAGCCATTGCACCCAGTGGTGTTGTTTATCAAAAGAAAAACATTGTAGGTAGGTTTACAAACATTTTTTGACCACTTCCGTTTGCACGTCGGACTAGGGGTGATAGGTAGTGATCATGTTTAGTTGGGTGCCTTGCAATTTAAACAATTCTTGCCAAAATGTACTGGTGAAATTTGGGTCATGATCAGACATAATAGAGGTGGGAATTCCATGCAACCTGAAAATATGATCAAGGAAAACTTGCGCTACTAGTGCTGGTGTGAAAGGGTGGGGTAATGCACAAAAATGAGCATACTTGGAGAGGCGATCAACCACCACCATGATGACTGAGTTGTTCCCAGGTTTAGGGAGGCCCACTATAAATTCAATGGAGATGTCCCTCCACATAGAAGCTGGATTGGGTCGGGGTTGTAGAGCTCCTAGAGACTTGATGGTTTCACCTATATTGCATTGGAACACCTCACATTCAATGAAAAAAAGAAGGATTTCCTTCTTCATTACTTCCCATAAAAAATAACGATGAGCAGGAGCATAGGTGTTTTGGAAGCCAGATTGGCCTGCAATATTAGATGAGTGCAACTCATTTAAGAGCCTCGACTTGAGGGTTGAATATGGAGACAAAACTAGGTGATACTTCTACCTGAGAATATTATCTTTCCAAGTGTAGTTGAGGGGAGTATTAGGGTCCTCCTAAAGTCGATGAATTAGCATGGACATAGTTGAGTGTGCTAGCCACTCTTGTCAGACTTCCTCAATCCAATCTAGAATAGGTAAGGATAAGGCAAAGAGGGAACCATCCTCCTCATGTTGTCATGACAAGGAATCCACCATTATATTGTCTTTTCCCTTTTTATATATGATTTCATAATCATAACTCAACATTTTGGTCAAACACTTGTTCTATTATGGGGAGGATAATCGCTACTTTAAAAAATACTTCAGACTATGGTGATCTATTTTGATATAAAAATTATGTCCCAAAAGATATGGCCTCCACGTGTGCACTACATGGAGAATGGCCATCATTTCTTTTTCATAAGTAGATCTTCCCAAATAATGGCCACTCATCAYCTAGMTAGTWAAGGCYAGAGATCAACCATAAACCATATTGTGTGAGCACTGSACYGATACYAGTACCAGAAGMATTCAATTCTACAACAAAYRTTTTGYTGARGTCAGGAACTACTAATACTRGAGTAGTGCACATGGACCACTTTAAATATGTGMAGGATTGCTCRGCAAAAAGTRTTTAATGAAATGAATTCTTCTTAAGACRGTCGGTCAAGGGCTTAGTGATTTTTCCATAATGGTGTACAAACTTCTTGTAATAWCTCATGAGACTGAAGAAAMCATGTAYGCATTTTAAGKTCATGGGTCATGACCAATCCTGCAKAGATTTTATCTWTTGGGGGTCTATTGTTACCCCGTCTCAACCCACAATGTGTCCCAAGTATTCCACTTCCCTGGACCCAAAGGAACATTTGGTATTTTTGACAAACAATTTGTTTTCTTGTAGCAGGAGAAGGACTTTKTCCACATGGAKAAGGTGGGAATCCCAAGTGCGGATGTAAATGAGGATGTCATAAAAGGAAACCAAGACAAACTTCTAAAGGTAAGGTTTCAATATTTTATTCATGAGACTTTGGAAGGTGGATGGGGCATTGCAAAGGCCAAAAGTCATGACCAAGAATTCATAATGTCATTCATGAGTTATTCATAATGTCCTTCATGAGTTATGAAAGCAGTCTTTGAAATATCTTCCTCCTTCATCCAGATATGGTGATAGCCCGAACGAAGGTCTAATTTTGTGAAGAAACATGCACCCTGGAGTTCCTCCAACATATCATTAATGATAGAAATGGGAAACTTATCCTTGATGGTTAGTTTATTTAGGGCATGAAAATCTGGACACATGCACCAAGCACCTTCATTCTTTAAGACCATCACCACTGGGGATGAATATGGGTTGGTACTTGGGATAAATACCCCTGCCTCTAGTTATTCTTCTACTATTTTTTTATTTCATTTTTTTGCGAAAATGGATACCTATAGGGACGTACATTGGGGGTTTGACTACCTAAAAGGAGAGAGATGTTATGATCATGCTCACCCTTGGAGGGAGGTAACTCGGTTGGAACCTAAAAGAACCTGGGGCACTTGTCCAATATTAGTTGTAGGCTAGGAGGGACTTCAAGAGATGCCTTATCATTGACTTAGATGACATTAAATTGAGCAATCACACCATGTTGTCCTTTCTTCAACAATTTTTTGATCCAATGAGAGCTGATGATTTCGGGGGAGACAACTTGGAGGCCTCATAGGGTATAGGGGTGAGCCTCTTAGGTGAAGATCATATATAAATATTGGTAGTCCATTGTAACCAGTCCCAAGGTGCAAAGACATTCCACTCCCAATACAATATCATAGCCTCCCATGGCAATAGAGAACATGTGAGTTTTCAGATGATAATCACTCATTTGGAGTTGGAAATTCTCACAAAGGCCCCCACACTTCATTGTACCACCATTATCTATGGGGATTTGAAAATTATAAACTCGGCAGAAAAATCAATGGATCTCCAGCTTGCGATGAATAAAATTATGGGTGCTACCACTATCAATCAACACCACGACCGACCTATGTTTGATGTAGACCTTGATATTAAATGTTCACGGGGTCGAAATAACTGGGAGGGAATGAAGAGATATGACAGTTTCCTATGGTTCCACAGGGGTTGCAACTAATCTTCGAGGTGGACACTTGGTTGGATGTCCTCTTGGTCAGAAGCCTCATTTGATAGGATTCCTTCAAAGGAAGTGGAAGTTGATGCATGAATCTGGAAGAAATTTTGTTCACAAAATTTATGGCATGGCGAATACTTGTCATCATAGTAATAACAAATTCATTTCTTGCATTGTTCAACCATTTCTTCTCGAGATACTTTTTGTACTTTTAACATTTATGTCAGAGATGATGTAGACCCTAGGAGAGGATGATTGGGAACTGGAGTGAGTAGGGGTTGGGCCTGAAGAATGCTTTCTGCTTCCTTGGCTAATTTGAATCCCTGCAACCAAAAGACCAGATGATGCATGTAAACATGAGCCTTAATGGTGTCTTTTAAGCCACTGATAAAACATTCAATATAGAACTCATTTGATGAGTCCTCGGTGCATATGGATAACTATTCAAATGTGATGATGAAGTCAGTTACAAATCCTATTTGTTCGAGTTTGGTGAGTCGGTCCAAAAAATGGGATTCCCTATCAAAATAGGCACAAGCCTCTTTGGTGAACATGGTCCAAGTGGATAAGCCTAGATATCATTTCTTATGCCATTGCCACCATTTCCATCATTCTTGATGCAAGTACGGAACCCCCACTTGGAGTTTGGTCTCATCGTCCCTAATATCATGGATGGAGAAGTAATTTTCCATTTGTGAAACCCATCCTACTGGGTCAGATCCATCAAATTTATGCATTTCAAATTTGGGCACCTTATTCTAGGAATGTGGAGGACCCCAATGAGAGTGGGAAGAATGAGGATTCTCAAAATGGGAGGAGTGAAGATCCTCATAGTGGGACTAAGGGTGCTTACCCTTGATGAGTTGCACCAAGCTGTTGAACTTGTCCTCGAGGGACTCCTGGAATTCTTGGCAGAGGGTGCTCATGACCTCATTCAGAGAGATCATGAGCCGAATGTCCAGGTATTCCATGGTTTGAGCACATGTTTGAGTAGGGGAAACGGGAAAAACTCAGGGAGAGCATACAACCTAGGATAAGGAGATTGGTGGGATAGGGGGCCAATAGGGGGGCCGAGAAAGTGGTTAGGCCACATAAAAATAGGGTTAAAATTGATAGGTTCCACTACGATTAGGATGAAGAGAGGAATCCAATGGGATAGATCTCAAATAGGGGGGAAGGAAAGGGGTTGAGCCACAAAAAAAGGGTTAAAAATGATAGGTATCACTACGATTAGAATGAAGAGAGGAATCTAATGGGATAGGTTTCTAATAAGGGTGAGGGAGGCCTCATCATCCTTTTTTTTACTCCTATGGAGTTATACTCCGATATGAAGAATACTACAGTGTTGAAAGGCCCAAATTATTAATAGGAAAAAATGTGTAGTAATTTCACAACCATAACAGAGCAGGTAAATTTGCACGACAATAGATACCACTTGTAGATCTTGCATGTATTCTTCCCCGACTATGGATTCATGTGATGAATGATATATCTATGTAGCTTTAAGATGCCATAATACGTCTCTACCCTCGAAAAAAAAATAGGCCACAATTTTCTGCCAAGGAAAGTGCTATGATACCACTTGTAAGGTACCAGGTCTATTATAATAGTCAAAACATAAATACTACAGAGAATAATAGTGGAACAACACAATAGATGAAACCACAACACCAAAATGATACATTTATTGATAGGAAACAATGTTCACTTGCCTCATTGAGGGGGAAACCTCCAATAGAGCAGTGATCTATTACAATAATTCTCAATACAAGCCATCCAATATGCCGTACTCTTATTTATACTAATTATATCTTCTAAGTAAACTTCTAGAGGAAGATATTTCTAGAAGTGTAAGCTTCTATTAGGTCTTCTTACATTGAATTATTCTCCTTTATTTAATAGGCCTTATTAATTAATGTCGACCTTTATTACACAGAAAATATATCATACTAACTAATGACCCACGGAGAGGGGTTAGGATCGGATCCTAGAAAAGGGGCACTCACTATGGAGTTTCCATGGACATTATGTCCAGTGTGGATGCTATAATATATTCTACTTGCTTTATTATGATTCAATATCCCACTCCTACATTCTCTTCTCAACTATGGAATAATAAAGAATAAAATAAGAATGGAACCCCTTCCTTTCCTTGTGGCTCAATGTTTAACATAACCTCATAGATGTTTAGGGTTAAGGTTTTTGCATTCTTCAACCCTCAATTAATGTTCGGGTTTTGGAGCCTCTTGTAGTGTCCCCAAGGCCGAGCCCCATTGTAAACCATGTTTGGAAAGGAATTGTAATCATGTTTTATAGGCTGGTGAGCCAAGTTTTCATAAGATGGAGGCTTATGTGTTGTTAGGCCAGGGAGCCTGAGTATTGAAGGCCAGGAGCATGCTGTTGTACATGTATGTATGCAAAACATTTAATAAAATATAAACACAGCCAGGTGCAGACCAACCATGATGAATGAGTGAAGGGGGACTGAGCATCCACAGAGTGGGCAAGGAAATTAGGGGTTGGAAGGTGGGAAAGGGGCTAAGTGTTGAGCCTAGGGGGCTTAAGCCTGGGAATAATATTTTAATATTATTCCAAAATATATGTGCATCATATGTTTTTATCCTAAGTCCTTTTGGAAGGACGCGTGATTTCCCAAGTGGTGGGAGGAAGGCGTGCTGGTGGAACACATGCAGTTCCATGGGTGACAAGTGTCAACCCTAGTGCATGTGAATAAAATGGCCAGGGTGAGCCGTGAAAAGGTTCCTATTCCCATTCCACCAGATTGTCTGAACTCATACAGAGCTCTGAGCGGTATGACTAACCTGACTCCTGGGGAGAACCTTGGTGAGACCCTGTGACTGGATGTCTGTGTCTGATTCTGAGAGATATCGTGCGTGTAACCCCAGCCGATGAGAAGCCTGTGTGGAATTTGGGGAAGAGTCCTTGCTTGTTTGGGAAAGCTGAGAAAACCTATGTGAGCATTCCCTGTTCCGAAGCTGTGACCGTGAGACCATTCTATGATTGCTGAACCAATGGTGATTGAGCCTGTGTCTATTTTCCCTATGGGATTGTTGAGACTACACAGTATTGGACTGTGTGAGGATTGTTGTCCTGTGAGCGACTCCCTCCAGGTGAGAGAGTGTGTAGGGGAAGGAGAGAAATCCTGGAAGGATCCCTGTAGCTGCCATAGAGCCCGGAGACTTCCGGTCCGATCTGTTCCTATAACCCAAGGTAAGGGATATTGGCAGCCGAAGGACTGTCCAGGTGACAGAGAAGGTGCACTCTCCTGGGGTGGAACAGGCATGTGGGGAATGAGGGTCTGTGGGAAGTGAGCATGGGAGATTCCTGGGAGAGCCTTCCATCCTTGTGGTTGTGTGTGACTATTTTCCCTGTAACCTCACCCTGAGCCTATATTCCTTGCCTTGGGGTGGATCTTAGTCCCAGCTTGGGGGTGACCCACTGCTGAGTTGATGAGCAGTGCGGTCTAAGGCTGGGAGGTTCATGGAAGGCCTGCATTTGGTTGGTGGATTCCGCCATTGTTACAAGATAAGTGTCTAACTATGTTCTATCACATTTATCATGTCTCTTCTGTAAATGTTATCATGTTTTCCGCTGTGTATATGAATTAATATGGAATTCTATGAGTTGTTTAATTATAGCAGTAATGATATGTTTTACTCTGAGTTAAATGTGTTTATTCGTTTAAATGCATTGGATATATGATATCAGTATGATATTTGTACAAAGGGGGTGCTACAAATTGGTATCAAAATGCGAGTAAGCCCAGAGTTTCGAAATGGGTGTGCTACAAATTGGTATCAGAGAGAAGGTTTCGACACTGAGCCTAGATGGGCCAGTGGAGCGGTCTTTGGACCGAGAATGCCAAGGGAAATTGGGTCTGGAGGACCAATTTCGGACCCTGGTTTACTCCAAAATGTCAAGGAGTTACTTGACGAATTTTTAAAGCTCAGGAGGTATAGCGGCGTATGAAACCGCAACCATTGTGGTATGAGTCCACAGGGAGAGAGGACTCCACACCGGTGGTGTGGAAGCTCTAGGATCGGTTTGAGAGGGAAGGCGAACCCTTGTGAGCCGTTAGATCTTGTGCAAATTACCCGACAACCGTCGGATCGATAGAGAGTTGCACGGAGTTTTAAAGCTTCGTGAACAGGAGGGTGAAAGTCCCCAAAGGAGTTGGCTTATCGGGATATCGGAGTTCTCGAGGTCGAGAAGGTTGGGACATTTAAAGTTCTGAAATGGAGAGAGGGAATCTGAGCCGTCCATCTAAGGAAGGACGCGTATCACGCGATTGTCCAATTCGGAGATCCGGACACCCGGACTCACATAGGTGAGCGTTTTTTACTTTGCACCGGGCGAAGTCCTGAGATTTGATCCGAGCCGTCCAACAGTTGAGACACGTGGCAGAGATCAAGTGACCCATCGGTATACGGGCTACTGGGGTTTTGAGTTGACAAAGGATTTTGTCATCGGGGAAAGTCCCGGTAGAAAAGTCAAATAGGCACATCAGGGTTCGGCGTTTCACGAATCCTGAAGACAAGGCACTCAGAGCATTTGAAATCGTGAAATTGTGAAATAGAGAGAAGCGGCGAGGACCATCCATTCTTAGGGACGCGTGGCCGAGATCGAGGCAGTCGGGAAAGTTTTAGAAGGAGAGTCATCCATCGGGAAATCGGGGTTCAGGGAATTGTGAATTCTGAGGACATATGTGTTTCGGCATTGGAAAGTCCAAAACCCCGATAGGAGGTATGACTGTGGTCATATAAGGGGAGGTCGTGTGAACCACGAGTCTAGCCCAGAGGGCTAACAGGAGTTAGAGCGCATTGGCATTTGGAATCCTAAAACGCCGAAACGATCTGCGTCGTAGATCTGAGAAAGATCTGACCGTTGGATTTTTCTAGGAATGGACGTGGACACATGGAGATGTACCACATGCCAGTGGGTTGAGGAGACAGGGGAGAGTGGTGGGACCCGATGACGTCATTAAAAGCGACGTGGACCCTCCTGAACGTACGACATGCCACGGTGGTGAAGGGCGAAAAATGTGCTGTGGGCCCGAAGAATAAAGTAATTCACGATTTCGGGGACTTGCGAGATAAGGGCATGGGAGCTCGACATTGAAACTCGCGAAGTCACGAAGTAGCGAGAACGAGAGGAGAAAAGTCAACATCGCTTCTCAGGTTTTTATGAAAGGGAGGTACCAGGGTTGGATGCCACAACTCAGGAAGGTGCGAATAGCGAAAGGTGCTAGCACTTAGCCCTAGACTACGGTCATGTGTAGCAGACGCTAGCGAGGAGGGAGCCATACCCGTGTCGCATCTCGGGTATCGACGGTTAGAGGAAATGAGTCGAGGGTCTTCGACTCACGAACTCACGAGATCGCGAGTTACAAAAGGGTGACTCTGGTTACGAACATCTAACTGTGGGATCTTCGTGGACCGAAACCCGAAGTCCTGAAATCACGAAATGCTGAAAACGAAAGTTTCGAAAACCCGAAAATTGCAGAGCCGAGCAGAGCTCGGAAAAGTCATGAAATTGAAATATTTTCTTAACATCGATTGTTATGAAAGATGAGGAATTGTCAAGAAACAAAGGCCTGACAAATTCTAATCATCTGCGCATTTGTATTGCAAAAGGTTGACGAGTGCCAGAACTGATTTGAATTGCCACAAAGTGCAAAGAAATGGAAGAGACACATAATTCTTCCAGTTCAGAAAATGAAGCTCAGAAGAGATAGCATGGAACTTTTGGTACGAAGAGTGCGCATATCCAGCGCAAGGAGTGCTTATAGAGGGAACTTGTTTTAAGTTCGAAGGACTCCAGGAGACGAGCGTAGAGGGTGCCAGGGGGACACTAGAAAGTCTTTGGAAAACACTGAAGGGTCAAGTCCCTTTGAGTCTGATTAAGTTAAAATCTCTGAGAGAAACAGAGCAAGTTCACATGCCGAGCGCAAGTGCGCGGTAAGGTGAAGTTAAAATTTCACTAACCGAAGCTCGGAAGGGAAAACACCATCGAAGCCTTCGAATTATTCGAAATCCTTCAAGTTAGGGAGGAAGTCAATTCTAGAAGAATTGATGCCAAGATATTTGGAAAGAAGTCATTTAGACTTTGAATGAACGGTCAAAATTCTCCTTGGAGAACTCGCGAAATCGTGGGGAACCGTAAGATAGCTAGAAGTTGGAAGGTGGTTAGTGGATAGAGAAACTCGCCACTCTAGGATCCAGAATAAAGTGGGTCATTGTTCGTGGTTGGTTTGAACTTGGATCATTTTGTAAATTCAGGGATCGTGAACTTGGAGCGCAAGCCAAATTCTTGGTCACTCCAAGTCCTGAATCATGAAAAGAGATTAAGAAGGATAGAATTGGATGGTGGAGTGCTTCCAGTATGAAGTGCCAAAAACCCGTGAGCCGTCGGATCCAGCCAAATGAGAGGAAGATAACGTTAAGAGTCATTCAGTACTCTAAGTCTCACGGGAGGTATTGAACCGTCGATCTCAGGGAAGATCGAACCATTGATTCCTTTCATCGGGAATTCGGAGAATCGAAAGTTGGGAGAACAGAGGAAGTTCTCAAAAATCCTGAAATGCAAACTTACAATTCACGAGGAAAGATCTAGACCATTGAATCACGATGAGTGTCAGTTTTTGATCTGACACACTTGAATTTCATGAAGACGGAAGTTGAAAGAGGGAAGAGAACTGCTTTCTAATTTCACGAACCATGAAGTCCCGATTCACGAGGAAAAGGATCCACACCATTGGATTACGAGGAGCTTTGAGTTGTTGGATCTGACTCACGTAGATTTCAAAAAACTAGAGACCGGAAGAAAAGTAGGGGAAACTGTTTTTTGAAACCCCGAAATGCGAATTGTCGATTCGCGAGGAATTGGCCGGGATCGTCGAACCCGGAAAGCTGTGGACCTTTGATCTGAGGCAACAGGGGTTCGGGAGTTTGGACCTCGGAAGAAAGGAGGAGATCTAATCCTCGAATTTCGCTAGAAGTCACACCAGTGGAAGTTAAAGGAAGAGCTAGGACACGCTAGACTCTTGTTTCAAATTTTGGGGATAGAGAGAGTCGAGGGTGACGCATATCGAAACACCCAATACGCGAAATCCTGAAATGCCTTTTTGGATAGGCACGTAGTCATAGCCAGTGGCCATGTAGGAGAAACTTGTAGGAATCCTAGAAGAATTGAATGCTTCTGGGATCTACAAGAAAAAGAGTCATAGGGAGAAAGAGGTTGCTGCAATTTGTGGCAGCAAGTATGTTATGGCTTGTTTGGCCAGCCCAAGGAAAGAATGCTTGCATGTCGCAGGTGTTGTTGGTAATTTTGCTACCTCATGAAGGAAGCAATAGAGAGTTGAAGAGCTGGTTATAAGTCTGATAAAAGAAGCATGAAAGCTTCTACTGCTATCAGATATTCAGGTAGTATAATTTTTAATGGCAGTCATGCAGGTATGAGTTTTATCACTCTTTTTGCATAATTGTTGAAAGGAA
>ML819420.1:0-13755 GCA_009831015.1 Picea engelmannii
AGAATGATTTGTGGTTAGTTCTCGTTCTGATGAGAAGGTATCTTGAGGGAATACTTGTGTCTCAAAGATCGTATTTTTATGGAAAAGTCTTACTCACGGGGGAAATTGAAGCACCTGGATAAGATTGGATTAATAAAGAAATTATCATTCACCATGTAACGTTGACGGTTATGTGAAGGATCCACTCCCACACATCCAACTCTCACCATGTAGACCAATTCCCTTGGGCTGGTAACAAACTGACACGAGGACACATGGTAATTACTTTATGATGTAGCAGGGCTCTTGTGCATCAGGAAAAATCCATTGGAGAGGCTCCATCGGAATTTATAATGTGCACAAGGTGAAAACCTTTTTGACGAAGAAGAATCCGATAGAAAGGGGGTCCTTTAGCCCATCGAGATGAATTAACAGAGAGGGGTTTGGCATTTGCATGTAAACCTTTCCAAGAAGTAATATCCTAATGAAGAGCGCTCTGATAGCCCTCATGTATGGTCATATGAGTGAAGACTTGATTTAGGACATAAAACTACTTGTAGTTCATTCATTTGATAAAAAGGGATAACAAAGGTAGGGTGAAAATTCATAAGATCCCTTATTATCATAGGTGCCCTTAGGTTAGGTTTGAGACTGTATAGGAAGAAAAATAGTTTCATGTATTAGTAGAAAATCAATTTAGTAGAAAATCAAGTTCCTTGCTAAAATTTTAATAGGGGGGCCTACTGAATTCCTCCAGGATAGATAATTTTAGTGGGTAGTTGTGGGGGCACAACAAGTCTGATTGGAAAATTGGGGCTAATTTCAAAATCCGGATAGGTTGCATTCGAAGATCATAAGAAAGAATCTCAATCCATAGATTAGTCTCAATCATCAAATCAAAAGGGAAAAGAGAGAGACACACATAAAGATAAACTCAATCCAAATACCAAACCAATTTGAGAATTTGGAAGAAAAATGAAAATGAAAAGAATCAACAAAAAGATCATGATTGAAAAGTTGGCGGGATCTGAAGATTGGGGCCAATTTGGAAATCGAATAAAGATATAGGTTTGAAAGGTAATGACATGATGAATCCAAAGATCAGGCCTAATTGGAAAATCAAGACTAAGTTTGAAAGAGAGAAAGCTCAAACTAAAGATTAGCTTGAATGGAGAATAGGGCTCAATTTTGAAATGGTTACTTGATCAATGAAAATAAGACCCTATTGGGAAATAGAGTCCACTTACAAAATCAAGTAAAAAAATTTCAAAGTTTTAAGTCCAAAAAATGGCTAATTTGAAAATCAAAGAAGAAAAAAAATTATCTTTTTGAAGAAGGTTGAAAAAAATACTCGAATGAGTTAACTGAATCAATTAGAATATTTGCTAAGTAAAATCCCCAATCAAATAGAGAAGAGCATTCTTTCCCTTAGTAGGATTAGGAGACAAAAGATAAAATCAAGATGAAATCAAGGTTTTTTCATTCATATATAAAAAAAGAGGGTCTCTAATTTTGGAAAACTTAGGGGTTTATTGAGACCTCAATAATCAATGAAAGTGCATAGTATAATATAATTCTATAGCTTGAATACTGGTATTGACTATCATATGATGATTGTGTTCAAAATTATGTTGGAGAAAATTCCATTATTATTTACATGAATGAAAGTGCCATGAAAATGCAATCACTAAAAAAAGATACACAATACAAAGAATTAGGACTATCCTTCATACCAAACTATTGTAGATAATAAAACAAATTTAATATGGTGGTCAATACTAACTTGGAATTAGGGTTCAATAAGGGAGTGCAATTTCACTAAAAACTTATTGTTAGTTGTGCCACTACTATCAATATATAGTGACATAACTGACCTATCTTAGTGTCATAACACATGAAAATTAAGGGTATCTAATTTCATTACATTTGAAGGGTGTACATGAAAAAATCATATATCCATTAGCCATTGATTCTAGTTCAAGTTATCTAGAGTCAGTTTGATGCCTTCTCCATGCCCAATAGAGTCCTATCTTGAAAAATAAAGAAACATAGTGATCCTCTAGTTGCCTTGAAATTTGTCCCTTTGCAAAACTCACCTTAGAATTAGAGATCCTCTAAAACTCCAAATCCACATACAAACCATTAAAATCATTCATAAATTATCTTCTAGCAACCTCAAAACTTGGTACTTAGACGATTTTTCCTTGAAAAACTATTCTTCCAATCAATTTTTTTTAAAGATGGTTTTCAATAGAGGTGCATGGTTCTCTAAAAATGGTGCTCTAATTACAGAGTAAGGTGCAAATATCCCTACAATTGCAAGCTCTAACTATAATGCTTTGGGTTCATTGAATTCCACCAATATGCTAACGACGATGTGTAATAAGAGAAGATATTTATGATAGTATAATGCAGTATATGTATGGCTAATATCAAATAAAAATATACTCAATAAGGACCTCAAAACATGATCATGGCACATTTGAATGTTATGGAAAATAACATAAAGTTTAAAAAGATTTTATTTATTCATTTCTATGTGTTTGCACTTTCCATTATTTTGAGGTTTGATAATTGACATGTTATATCATATTATATCATATGGTTTTGATGGAGGAGGAAAGCGGTGTTTAGTTTAAAAATCAATGTTTACACTACCATAAGCCATCTAAATTTTCAATGATGTGCATGCTAGAAAATAATAGGTGTGCTCGTTTCACCGTAGACAATATCTCAATATTGTCACCCAACCATAGGCACAAAGGCCACCCCTGAGTGAGCACCTTAAAATTGACAGACATAATAATTCTGGAAGTAAACCCTAGAACCAATAGCCAACCAAGGTAGAATACTTCTCTCCAAAGCTCGTGTACCAAGCAGAAAGTCCAAACCATAACCAACAAAGAAATTCCAAACCATAACCAAAGACCAAGTCACTACTGCAACAGCTGCAACTCTCCTCCAGTCATGTGCACCACTTGTCCTTATGCAATCATGAGAGTGAGTGAGAAAAAATGAGCTCTAACACCCTCTATTTATACTGCTCCAAGTCACCTGACTGGGTCGACTTCTCTTCCTAGAGGCTAATAACTTAATATTAATTATTCTCTTGAACCGACATGTCTTCTAGGGTTATTATCCAATGTTTTAGGGTTTCTCTTGCTTCTCGAAGTATTCTAGTCTTGTCAAAGTTTACACGTAGAGGTTAATACCTCCCACAACTATCGTAATATCAACACTCCATTTTAGCTAGGGAGGTATTAAAGGAAATGGTATTGATCACAAACAAACCATTCAACCGGTCACATCATCATAGCCAAACATGTTATCTCATGATCAAATCACTAGCACCAACATCACTATCCAACTAGATAGTCTCCATGGAAATCAAAACAATTCCATCTAATAGAACACAACAATTTATATTCATAGTAGTATACAACTACTATCCATTGGTACACAACCACTCCTAGTATCACACGACTACTAACCAGTGACACATGGTCACTACCAGTGGATCACATCCACCACAATAACATACAACTACTATCTAGAGACATACAGTCTCCACAACAATCATATCATCTGATATCAACCTGCATAAACAATATCATAATACAAACTGAGTCATATGAGCCATTTTTCCACTCACATATGTGAGATGTTGGAAGAGCATTTGCCCTCGAAAAGTTAAACATCATGAGCCATAGGCTATTTGGACTATTATTCTCGAGCATAAAAAAATAATTGTCCCTGATTGCTAAAAATAAACCATTCAACCTAACTGGGCCATTCTTCCGGCACGATTGACAATGCAACCTGGAGAGAATGAGTCTCCCATAGGGAATGACTGTCTAGACCATTTCCTATGGAAATGACTATCCTGCACCAACCTCCTACATCAGACCATTCTTCGAAATTGCTCACAACTGTGAACTTCAAAAGAATGACTTCCTAGAGAGGCAAACCATTCTGCTTGACCATTTTGTAGAGTGACTTCCAAGGAGAATGATTGTCCTAGACCACCCCCCCCACACTGGCCATAAGGGGAATCACTATCTATGGTACATCAACAATCTATCAGACCATCACTGTCCATTCTGGACCATTTTCTAAACTAGAAATTGATTGTCCATCATAAATCTTGGACCACTTTCTGAACTGGAAAGTAAATTCCCAACCTGGACCATTTTCCAAACTATAAAATGACTTTCCATCAAGAATATTTGACCACTTTCCGGACTGGAAAGGGATTTCCCAACTTGGACCACTTTCCAAACTGGAAAATGATTGTCCATATATCATTAACATATCAGTGCTCCCTCCCAACCTGGGGAGTAATCACTTCCCTTTCCAATAAGGAAGTCATCTCCACGAGTCCAACTTATCCCTTAAGTACGCAAACTTTTCATCTTGGATAGAGGCTTTACTAAAATATCTGCTATCTTCTCATCAATGGAGATATATTGGAGAACCACTTCTCCCCTCTGTACTTTATCACGAAGAAAATAATACTTGATCTCAATTTGCTTCGACCTGTCATGGAACATCGAGTTCTCTGAGAACTTCACATAGCTCTGGTTATCACAATATATCATGGTCTAAACCAACACCTGATCAACCAGTCTAGAAACCAGCTTATGGAGCCACACTACTTCTATACAAGCATCACAAGCTGCAATATACTCTACTTTTGCAGTGCTGAGTGCAAGAGAATTATGTTTCCTACTAGCCCATGATATCGTGGAAAAGCTCAAACTGAAACATATCCAAGAAGCACTTATTCTGCCATCTGCACTCCCTGCCCAATCTAAATTGATAAATCCATGCAGTTGTATATCATAACTCAAATGTCCCATGAAGATATTTCAAGGCATGCTTTGCAATTATTCAATTCTCATGGCTAGGTTCCACTTGGAATTATTTTCACATCAAAGCAAATATCTGACCGAGTATTATCCAAATACATTAACGAGCCATTCAATTGTTGATACAGGGATGATTCTATTGGATCAGAGTCTCTCAACTTATTTAGATATGTTATCATGAGAGTTTTCCATGGATTTGTAATCCATTATCCTAGACTTCCGAAGAACCATTTCGATACACTTCCTCTATCATAGGAATTTTCCACCACACTTTTGATGTACATGAGAGGCTCTACACCAAGTTGCTTGAATCCATACAAGGTCTTCTTCCATCTGCATATATGTGTCTCTTTCTGGTATACCTAAAAACCTTGAGGTTGCTCTACATATGCTTCTTCTTCAATTACTCTGTTGAGAAGAACAGTCTTTACATCCATCTGATGTAAACTCCAACCCATGGATACCGCAAGAGATATAATGGCTCATGTAGAGGTATATCTGGTTACTAAAACAAGTTGTCATCATAGTATTCTCCCTCCTTCTGGGAGAACCCTCTAGCCCTGAATCTCACCTTGTATCTATCAATGCTTCCATTTATAAGTCTTTTTTCACAATTTCTCACATACATTGTTCTTCATCACAACTTCCTTCCATTCCTTCTGCTTGACTGATTCTAGTGGATTCAAATCATGTTGGTAGTCTTATGATTTTTGGTATAGTAATTGGTTCGATTTTGTTGTTCTGGATTTTCTTTCTTTCTTGGAATCTTCATGTTCTTCCTCATGTTCCTTTTCAACGTTAGAGTCCGTGGAATCTTCTATAGATTCCATTCCCTTCCTTCCTGAAGTTTCCAACTTCTTCCTTTCACCATAGGACATAAATGTAGATGGACAACCAAGGATATTCAAGGCTTCTTTTCGAAGAAGACTTCTTCTAGAGTCAAGCTGAACACATGCTGATTATCATGGATGCTACTTCCAATGAAGAACATGGATAGATACTTCACAACATTCATGGATTCTTCAATGGATCATATCATTGGGGATAAGCTCCCTCCTAATCCCGGCTTCATGCATGAATGATAAATATCTAGAACGTCCTTGTTTTTATTATGAGACTGCATGTTTCTATAATTATGCAATCAATTACCTATATCTGAGAGAGTCCATGCTTCCTTCTGTTGCATCTCTCTTTTCTTTCTGCAAAGTGTCACAAGCATGTTCTAGTTTCCTTTTGATTACTGACTCCCTATGATTCTCTTTAAGTTTGTTTCTATCTGTTCTGATTGCTTCCCATCTGGCAGTTGTTGCAAGCATTGTGTCATCCTTATAATCTTCTTCTATGACAGCTTATGCAAAGATTGTTCATCAAAGGTTTGTCAACATATTTCACAAGGGTACTTGCTTGGAACGAGACAAGAAACAAAATAAAGATCCAAGGAAATATGTTTATGATAGTAAATAAAAAAAAGAATAAGGACAAGGATAGAGACAGTTTCTACAAACCTTGAAAGACATTTTCATGATAGCCTTCATGAGATAACCTTCCTGATACAACAAGAACAACAATGTTTATGATACAACATTTTTCATATGAAGGATAGTTTCTTGGTAGCATTACTAAGATTATCTAGTCTGAGAAAAAGAACAAGAAATATCTCCTAGAGGAGGTGTTAGTTTATATTTGCAAATAAGTACATTGAGTAGTATAAACTACTAAGTACTTATCAATACTCACTTAAGTGACAATAATAACGATGTCAAACTTGATATGCAAACCCCGAGTCTTGATATTGTTCCACTTGGATTGATTTTCTTCTGATACAAGTATCCTTTCTGAAATGTCCCTTATACTTAAAACAACATGCTTTCTTGACATAAAACTGAGTTAGAGAATACAATCTCAACCTTATAAGATCTTCACTAAAGTCAACTTGTAATGCCATAACAATCAGAGACATATCAAGTCAAACCTGGAGAGTGTGTTGATCTTCTGAATATATTGAATCCAAGATCACTGCTTTGGACAAGATCCCTTGTACATTCCTTGCAAACACACTCATGCTAATGATACAAATTAAAAGAGTATGTATAAGTACATACCTTTGTTACCCAACTGTGATGGTGAACCTTAGAATGACTTTGTTGGACCAGAGGTTTAGCTACTAGAGGATTGGTAAACCTCATAATGTTTCTTTCAATAGATCTCTCTTGGTCACAACATACACATTCTTCATGCTAGGTCTTCTATCTTCATGAGTGCCACGTTCTGAGGTTCTTTCTCTTTTCCTGCTTCAAATTGTGGTTCCGTGATCTTTCCTTTCACGATATCCAACACTTTATTCTTGGAAAGGATGAGGTCAATCCTTGTCTTCCATGTTCTGAAGTTAGAAACCCCTTCTAACTTGTTTTCTGACTTCATAGAGTAAGTCATGACTGCTTTGACTTGGTCAACCTTTGAATTTGACTTGGTCAACCATTGACTTTGACCAACAAAACAAACTTGACGTTTTGGCTTGTTGAGAGTACCAAGAGGTGCGCTAGGCTAGGGCGCACTAGATTATCCAAGAATTAGGTCAAGCACTTCACTTAAGGTGCCTCAATATGAGGGTTAGGGTTTCGTTGCTGCAACAAAACTCTGACTACAACTACAACTCCAACTGAGCAAATCCTCCCAATCTACCTTCTAGTGGTTAGACTGTCCAAAGATAGAGTGGGCCCATAACCTGTTAGAAAATTATAGGTGTGCTCGTTTCACCGTAGACAATATCTCAATATTGTCACCCAACCATAAGCACAAAGTCCACCCCCGAGCACATTAACCTTGATAGGCATAATAATTTCGGAAGTAAACCTTAGAACCAATAGCCAATCAAGGTAGCATGCTTCTCTCCAAAGCTAACGTACCAAACAGAAAGTCCAAACCATAACCAAGGCAGAAAGTCCAATTCAAAACCAAAGACCAAGTCACTACTGCAGCTGCAACTCTCCTCCAGTCATGTTCACCACTTGTCCTTATGCAATTGTGAGAGTGAGTGAGAACAAATGAGCTCTAATGCCCTCTATTTATACTACTCCAAGTCACCTAACTAGGCCGGCTTCTCTTCCTAGAGGCTAACAACTTAATTTTAATTATTCTCTTGAGCCGACTTGTCTTCTAGGGTTATTATCCAACGTTTTAGGGTTTCTCTTGCTTCCTATTCTAGTCTCGTCAAAGGTTACACGTAGAGGTTAATACTTCCTGGAGCTACCGTAATATGAAGCGGGGATGCTTGAGGTGCATATGAAAAGCTTTATTTAAAATATCACATATACACAATAACTAATATAAATAAATAATAATAATGCAATAATATCCTAAAACATCAATGTGAACAAAATGCAGTATTTCATTTGGAGCCCCATCTCTCTGTTTTACAACAAAAAAAAAAGATGGGGTGTATCACGCTTTTTTATTGTACATTTTTCTGAATGATAAAATTTCTTTTTAACTTCGTTGTATCCCCCATAAAAGTTGTCGAAAATTAGATCATGAATACACCACAAATAACATCATGGAAGTAGCAGACAAAACATGAGGAGACTAAACAATTGGCAACTTGAAATGATTGTCTTTGGTGCTACTATAACCTTGGAGCATCCTCAATAACTGCAAATAGTTTTCATGGAGAATTACACATTGCTCTCTTGACCATTTATTCACTTTGTCTTTATGTGCCTACACATCATTCTTTTCTTGGCATATTGTATGGTTACATTATTTATATTGTTTTAACTTTGCCAATAGATTACAAAACATAACACGATTGTTGGTCATGCAAAAAATAACCTAAGCCATTGTCTTTATAATTCAAAGATAATAAGTAATTTGTAATTCTAAAAGAACAATTTGTGAACTTCAATAATTACATTTATTTATTGAAATACTGAGGTAGATACTACCATGCTTTACAAGGCTATCTTGTTTAATACCCCTTTGTTATTTGCTAGGTACCTTTAATACCCCTTTGTCGTTCATGTTAGTCCCTATATTAAGCATAAAAAATTATTAATCAATCGTTACATTGTTTTGCAATACTTTGCATTGCAAAAGAAAAAATATAAATTTTTATTGAATTTTTAATGGAAATTTCACTTTAAAAATATGATATAATTGTTATGAGTATACTTTAAAAATCTCTATGAATCACTTAATATTTCAAATAACATTTAAAACTCTTTTACAATACCAAAGATCACTTAATATTTCAAATAACATTTAAAACTCTTTTACAAAAACAAAGGTTTGAAAATATAGTTATATTTATGAATCACTTATAATGTTGAAACTATAGTTATATTTAAAATTTAGATTCCCATCATAATTATACCGGGAATGGAGTTCTTCTCACTCACAATTATTTTACTCATTTAACTAAAAATGTCCTTTAATCCTTCATAAACTTTAACCAGTTAATTTCACACTTCTTTAATCCACCATTAACCAGTTAATTTTACACTATTTTTATCCAAATAAATAAAATAAGTTTTATTTTTATTTTTATTATCTATCCAACAGAAGAGTTAAATATAAACCTGTGCTATTTAAGGTATACTGCAGTCGCTCTTTGTTAAGCTTTTTAATTTTTAGAAAAGCACAACTCCTTGTTTAGCTTTTACCATTCTTAAGCCACCTATTTTAGTCCGATGTGAAAGTGATTTTTATAATTTCAGTTTCTATATGATTCTGTAAACCATGCGACCAGGGAGAAAGGACATTCAGTCTCTGAAAATCCTCTGCGAAGCTTTCAGAGGACTCGCTCCTCCGACCTCTGCCTCGCGGCATATAAGCTCTCTTCGAAATAAATCAATCAGCAGAAGAAGGAAATGGATTTAAATGATGATATTCCAGAAGAGTTTGTTGACATCGTGGTGCAATAATTTGCTTATGATCCAATTAGACTGCCGTCTGCAGAAGATCCTTCTCAGGTTCTGTACAACCGCAGAACATTGGAAACGATCTGGGACACCAAACAGGATGCCATCAACCCATACACCCGCCAGCCCTTCTACATATTCAATGTCATCCCGCAGACCGAGCTCAAGCAACAGATGTGCGAATATATTCTCAACAACAGGAGCATAACCCTAAGTTTAGGGCTTGAGGTCGTTGCCGACTACACTAGAATCTTGAACCAGACAGAGATGAAACATTTGATGAATGAATTGGTTTTAGCTGGAAATCAATGTTTGCGCCTTTTGAAGAAGAAGAGACGGCGCAATAGAAACAGAAACAGAAAGCCTGATGACGAGGAATTAGAGCATTGGAAAGCCCTGTGGAAGAAATTGAATCTGGTCCGTCTTTATTGCCAATACAGGGCGGAAAACAGAGAGGTGTTTTCTTCAATCAAAGGATACGAATACTTGTTTCAAGTAACCAATATACAGCTACTATATTCATGCCGCAAGTACTCTGGCTCTTCATGTGATGATGCCAAGGAGGTTTGCAAAGAAGTGGCGAGGATCGTGGACGTTATGGGCGGTCTGGAAGAGAAGGATTTGTTGATGGCACCTGAAAAGTCTGTATTGGCGTTTGTACGCATTCTATTTGACCTCAAACACGGTGGGTTTTTAAAAATCCGGAGTATGGTTTTAAGAATTTACCGTTGGATGATTGACCACTGCATCCATTACCTTCTTAGAAGCAAGGGGTTTCCCATCTATTATATGGTAGAACTCGCTCTCTCTGTGTTATCTGGATGGGAGAGTCCGAGGGATGTAGCGAATGAAGACCTTTACAATGGAATGACTATCAGAGCTGCATGGATCAGCAATGTCTGGCTCTTGGATTATCTACATTGCGTGGAGGTTCTCTGTATGGCAGTAACAGTATCCATTTCCCGTCTCCAGGAAATGCATGATGCACTTACAGCTCAACAAGCTCAGACTATCTCTAGTTCTAGCAACCACCAAGATGATCACGAAGACGCCATGATCTCTAGCTCTAACAGTAGTACCAGCAGCCACGAAGATGACAATGGAGAGGTGGATAATAATATTCATATAATTAGTATGGCACTTGTCCAAGGGCTCTTCCTGATTTATTACCTGCTCACATCTCCCCAGGAACCTCATAGCTATGCGTCTAGCAGGGAGACGCTGCAAAGTATGGATATAGTAGAACAAATTGTCCGAATGGTGAAACTGGTACTTGCAGGTAACAGATTCTTCCAGTCATCTCACCTGAGTTTTGGATTAAAAATCACAGCCGCACTTGTTCGTGTTTTTAAAAATGAAGGCAGTCTTAGTGGGAAGATAAAAACCAAACTTGTTCGTGTTTTTGGAGATTTTCTGGGAAGAAATTATGTGGAAGAGTACGGCTAAGAGGTTAAGTTTTTGCTTAAATACATGTGTATATTGAATTCGAAAATAATGAAAATATATTTTATCTTTGTATCAGAACCACATGAGTGCAAAAATTAAATTTTAGAGGTTCGCAGATCCCTCTTCTAGTAGAGAGCAACGACATATTACTCATACTTTCACACATACTTGGAACCAAAAATTTTCGCACGTTGCTATACATTTAAGTGCGAACTTCCTTCATGATTTTCGCAGCCAAGATAACGGGACAGTGCGGAAATCTTTAGCAATTCCCGCAGTTGGATTACCAGAGAGGTGCAGACATCTCGCAGCCGGAACACATGTGAGGTGCAAAAACGTTCTTGTTTACGCATGCCTAAAGTTTGAAGGAAATATATATTCTTTTTGCATGCGTGGAGGTTTTATTGATAATTGTGAAGGTTTGAAGACAAATCGTGGCAAATCTGGTGCAAATCACGTGGATTAATTTGGGTTATATTTTCTCATGCATGGAGATCGCGTGATTTTTTTTTGTTTTGAGCATGAAGCTTTGAGCGTAGACTGTTAGTCTTACTTTTGGAGCGTTGAAAGTTGAAAGAGGGTGCCACCATATATTTTATTAAGTGCAGCATTGTTTTATTAAGTGGATATTTGAAAGAGAGTGCAACATTGTTTTATTAAGTGGATATTTGTTTTATTAAAGCGTGAGGTGAAGTTTATGAAGTTTATTAAAAGTGGATAAAGTGAATGCATGTGGAGTTTATACTTTACATGGATCATAAAGTTTATTAAAGTGAGCTTTATTTTAAAGTTTGTTAAAAGTGAATTTTTTTTCATAGTGGATATCTTTTATAAAGAGGTAAAGAGGGAGTTATAATTTTTTTTTTAACAAGTGGATATTAAAGTTCATGCATGATTTAAGTTAAGAACATAGATAGATTTAGATCAGTAGGAGCGACGGACTATTCATCATAGGAGAAAACTCGATATAAAGTTGCATATCTTTGGTGTTTCACTTGCATAGAATATCTTGCAGCGATGGCGAATCCACTGGCAGAGACTTACCTCAACGAAGCCAACGAGTTAGATGGCTCGAATTTCATTCACTGGAAATTCAAGATGCAGACGCTCATGGAAGGCTATGGTGTCTGGAACATTGCGAAGGGAACTGAATTGAAATCCAATGCGGCTGTAGGTGTGACATCAACACAGATCCAAGACTGAGAGAAGCGCGAAAACAAGGCAAAGGTATTATTGCGCATGTCTGTTAAAGATAACATTATTCCACATATTAGAGAAGCTACAACTTCTGCTGCAACATGGACAACGCTTAAAGCATTGTATGAAACTAGCAACACAAATCACATTTTGTTCTTGAAAACTAAATTGCTAGGCATTACGATGGATGGAAATGAATCTGTTAGTTCATTTTTGGGTCGCATTAAAGAGGGGAAAGACAAGCTAGTAAATATAGGGGAAACTGTTTCCAACACTAATCTAGTGACTATTACCTTAAATGGTATGCTAGAAGATTATCATATGTTCATAATAGGTGTTGCAGCAAGGGAGAAACCTCCTACATTTGAAGAACTGACAGGTATTTTGCTGCAAGAGGAAGAGAGGCGTGGGAATCCGAAGCCTCCGAGTAAAGATTTGGCACTGTGGTCAAATAATAGATCTGCGAGAGGGAGATCGGGAGTAAGAGGCAGAGGAGGCAATTCATGGCAGAGAGGTGGTTCAAGGCAGAGAAGACAACCTCCAAATCAATGTATGCAATCTGATAGGAATGAGTCAAAGAGTTGTTTTTATTGTGGTCGACATGGACATATTGTTAAAGACTATCATAAGAAGAAAAGTGATGAGGCTAGGAATAAACCTAGAACACATTCAGGTCATTATGCAGAAAAATCTTCAAATCAAGATCTCAGATTATTTATTGGTAGTGATGATATTGATGAACCCCCAAATTTTGACTCATGGGATCTTAGGCTGTTTGTGTCTAACACTGTTTTATCTGCTGAAACGGATGATTCTGATGCCTGGTTTGTGGATTCTGGAGCATCAGTACATATGACTTGTAATAAAAATTGGTATGCTAATTTTAAAGAAACACAGAATGGTGCCAACATATATCTTGGAGATGACCGCGCTCATCAAATCAAGGGATATGGAGACATTCCTGTGACATTGTCGAATGGTACTGTTCGTCACATTCACAATGTGGTGTATGTGCCAGGAATAAAGAAAAATTTGATCTCTGTGTCCACCATTACAGATCAGAACTTGAAGGTTGAATTCTTCAAGAATTATTGCATAGTGAAGGATCTCCTAGACCACTTCCAAACTGTTGCAACGGGAGTCAGAGCAGGAGGTCTATACAAACTTGATGTTACTAGCAAAGCACATTATGCACTGACTTCTGCCACTATGCCAATAGAGATTCTTTGGCATCAAAGGTATGGACACATCAATCATCCTGATTTATTGTTATTACAGAAAAATAATATGGTTGAAGGACTTCCCATGTTAAAGAATGAGAATGTTGCTTGTGATGGATGTGCATTAGG
>ML819420.1:26136-43715 GCA_009831015.1 Picea engelmannii
TCCTTATCATAAATGGCTTATACAATGTTCAAGAGATAACTCAAACCAATACAGAAATTCCTCCCCAAGAGATGCGCCACTCTTCTTCTCCTCTCTCCAACTTCTAATTGCAGCTTGCCTCATAAGAGAATGAGCAAGTGAGTGTGTCTAAGAAGTGAGGTGCTAGCCTCTTATTTATATCAATCTGGCACATGTGAAGAGTCACCATCTGGCAGGGTCGACCTCTCACTCTGGGTGGGTAAACCCACCTTTAATTAATTCCAGGCCTTCCATTATAACTGATGGGGCCGACTTCTTATTCTGCACTTTGTAATTGTCCGATGACCAATCCATAATAAGGGATTTGGTCCTTATACAATTACCGACATGATTAATCCTCAATGGGGATTAATCCAATAACAATAATAATAATAATGACATGATTAATCCACAATGGGGATTTAATCCAGTAATAATAATGACATGATTAATCCACAATGGGGATTTAATCCAATAACAAAATAATAATAAGAATGCTCTTCGCAGTTACATTATTTCAACAAAAAGTCCAAAATCAGGTGGCTAAAGGAAGGAGAGTGGAATACAAGGTTTTTTTCATAGAACCACCATTGCTAGAAGAACCCACAACAAAATCCCAAAAAATCGGGATTAGGATGGGATCGAGAGAGAGTCCGACAAGGAGATCGAAAATATACTGGTAAACCACTTCCATGGGATAGCCCAGGAACCCAACCAAGATCGAACGAAGGCCATACAAAGGATAACTCAGCACATCCCCAGGCTAGTTACCGAGGAACAAAATATCAATCTAAACAAACCCATCGCTAAGGAGGAAATTGATCAAGTGGTATAGGATATGCCCAATGGAAAGGCCCCAGGTCCATATGGTTTCACAGTGGAATTCTTCAAAGCCTGTTGGGAAGTGGTCAAACATGACGTCTATGGGGTGGTGGAAGACTCCAGACACTCGGCCTCCATTTTGAAAGCGCTAAATGCCACAATGATTACTCTAATCCTCAAAGAAAATGAAGCCAGGACCCTAGACCGCTATAGACCCATAGCATTATGCAATGTGGTTTACAAGATAATCTCCAAAGTCATAGCCAACAGACTGAAACCTCTCCTACCCTCACTGATTTCCCAGGAACATGCGGGTTTTGTAGAAGGGCGACAAATTTTGGACAACATCATCCATTCCCATGAACTGATACACATGCCGAAAACCCAGAGGAGAGGGGGGATGATAATCCAACTTGACCTAGCAAAGGCTTATGAAAAAATTAACTGGCACTATATGGTCAAGACTCTGGAAGCTTTTGGCTTTGCGCAACACTGGATCAACTAGATTGTCAGCCTAGTTTCAACGACAAGTTACTCATTGTTAATCAATGGAGACCCAGCCAAACCCTTCTGTCCTTCAAGAGGCATTAGACAAGGATACCCGCTATCACCTTTCCTATTCATTTTGATGATGGAAGGACTCAGTAGAAGCATAAAAAGCACAACTGCAGCGAGATAAATAACAGGCATTAAACCTTTCGAAAAATGCCCTACCTCCACGCACCAACAGTTCGTTGATGACACCTTAATCCATGGCACACCCACGATCAAGGAAGAAAAATCATATAAAAGAATCTTAGAAGAGTTTGGGGAAGCCTCGAGAGCGGAGATCAATCACTCCAAATCCATGATATATTTCTTCAATACCAACCCAACAATTCAAAGGAACCTGGCAAATATTTTGGGGTTTGAACGCAAAACTCTCCCAACGAAATACTTGGGAATTCCCCTAATGGACAGAGCATGCAAAATGGAAACATGGGAAGGAGTGATCAACAAGATATAAGAGAGAGTGAAAAACTAGACTTAGAGATCCCTCAACCTTGCGGGGGAGACTTGTCCTGACCAAAGTGGCTCTGCAAGCAATTCCGACCTTTATGATGTTAGTGTTTCCCACTCCCAAAGGAAAACTCCAAAAAATAAGAGCCATCCAAAGGGAATTCCTATCGCGAGGAGCGACAAGCAAGAAAAAATGGTCCCTTGTGGCCTGGGAGAAGGTTTGCAAACCAAAATGCAAAGGAGGCCTGGGGTTACAAGACCCACAAATAACCAACGAAGCCTACGGGGCAAAACTCTGGTGGAGATGGTTCAAAGAAAATTCAACATCGTGGGAAACCCTCTGGAAGGCCAAGTATGCCTCGGACATCAACAACCAGGATCGAATTCATTTGATGAGCACAAGAGAAGGATCAACCATCTGGAATATATCCTGGCGCAACAAAACTTGGATCTAGAAACACAGTTTCTGGGAAGTGAAGAATGGGAAAGCAACCAGATTCTAGGAGGATGCGTGGCAACAGGAACCCAGAATGGAAAATCCAGACAGGGAGGAACTCCAATAGGAGATGATCGCGCAAGGAAAAATCAAAATCCATCACTACTGGAAACAAGAAAACGACCGCAACAGATGGAGGATCTAGAACAAACTCAATCCATAAAACATAGATCAGATCACAACAATAATAAAAGAGGTGGAGGAGAAATTGGGGAAAAGGAAAATTGTAGTCTCAGAAGAATAGGATCAACAAATATGGGGCAGGAAAAATGGAGGGGAATTCAACTTAAAAGAAGCACATAATTACATCGCGGACCAGGACCAAGAAGACTCGACGCAACAGTGGGGAAAGATTTGGGGCATCCCCTAGTGGCCAAAAATCAAAATGTTTAAATGGCTAGTACTTCACAACTGAATTCTAACCTAGAATAACCTAAGGAAAAGAGGTTTCATAGGCCCATCACGATGCCACCTCTGTCAAGCTAAAGAAGAAACAATGAATGATCTCCTCCACGAATGTAATTACACAACAAAGATATGGGACTGGGTGGAAAGCATCTTCCTCCAGTCCAATAGGACCTGAGGTAACATCAACATAACCATCAATAATTGGAATGAGAGTTACAATGAAAATGAAATGGTAAAACTCTGTTGGAACCTCATGCCAGGGATGATCATATGGGCAATATGGAAATAAAGGAACCGACGCATCTTCAGGAATGAAAGCCTCCCGGAAGGGAAACTCAAGGAAGCAATAATCTCACAAATCTGAGAAACGATGCAGAGCCGCAACTTCCAGACTGAAAGAGTGCAACTCACAGGCCAGGACTCCCAAATCCTGGAAACTTTTCACCTAAAAGACGGGTGCAACAAAACACAGGTAGGGCAACCACTGCAACTCCAATTTGGAGAGTGCAACTGGACACCTCCTCCGGTAGGGTTCCTCAAGTTAAATTTTGACGGGGCGACAAAAGGAAACCCAGGAATGATAGGAATGGGAAGGGTGATCAGAGATAGTGGGGGTAGCATAATCTGGTTGTACGCTAGGAGCTTGGGAAATTCAACCAACAACGCAACGAAATTTGGATCCCTAGAGCTCGGTCTCGAAATTATAAGCCGAGCAAGGATGACCAACACTATCGTGGAAGGTGACTCCACCCTAGTCATCAACACGGTGAAGAGACTCCAAAATGGCACCAGAGTGGGCAAGGTTTAGAAACATTGGCGCTTGGCACACTCCCTACAAAAAATCCAGGAGCATCTACAAACGATTAACACTGTGGAGTTGCGCTGGGTACGCAGGTCACCAAATGGCATAGTGGATAGAATTGCCAATGAGGGGGTTAGCAAGGAAGGACTGGAACTAGATACTACCTGGATCAACATCCCGCAAGGACAATTTAGAACGGACTGCACCCAACTAGCGACAAAATATCGGGACAACAACTTAATCAAGGAAGGTCACATCGAGGAGGGCAGCGAAAGGATCGAAGGACCCAAGCAGGATATGACTGCCCAACAATCGACTACCAATCACAATGCCAGATCAAATTATACAACAGGAGAGGGTACAGAAACAAGGTTGTGTCAACAATAATATTTGCGTGGAAATCGCGTGGGAAAGTATCGACGAAAAATAGCAGGTAGCTAATGATGTAAGGCAAGAGGGATTGACACAAACCAGTATCGATCCACCACGCCAAGGTCTAGGTACGGGGAATTTCCCAGTAGGATATCAAGCGAGCAGGGGCAAGGGCCAATACAGGAATAATGGTCGATTCATCATTATCATACGTACAGTGATGAGGAAAAAGGACGGGAAGTTTCACCTCTACAGGCAGACCATGATTGGAAGGACGAGCCCGCAACAGGGAAAGTTCAATAAGAGAATAAACAGCAGGAAGAGAGGCAAACAGAAGAGCACAATTGCAGAGGCTACCAAAAGACACAAGGGAAGGGAAAGGAGGAACCCCTGGGTAGACAGGAACAGGTTGAGAAAGTAGAAAAGGAGCAGCCATAGGCCAGATGGGATGGTGCAAATGAAGCAAACGAACAACAAAAGAAACCCCCAGGGGAAGGGAACTCCGAAAAATCCTCAGCGGGTTTCAAGGATGGAGCAGGCGACAAAAGATACAGAGGGCACCTTTCATACTCTAGTTGCACCAAAAGGAAAGGAAACCATTACCCAGATGGAGAAGGAAATCAACGAAAAGCGCAAGGGAAAAACATGGGATGATCTGGCTTAGGAAGCGGACTGGGTAACTGACCCAGGATCCACACAACCCAGGGAAACCCTCTACCACAAAACGGTGGAGATGGCATGGCAAACAAAGATGTTGATTGGCAAAGTGAGCTCGGAGAGGGAGGACGTCAGACGGGAGAACATCAAGGAACACACGAAACTGTTGAACGAAATCTTGAGGCGCCTTAGCAGTCTAGAAACCATTACCAAACTGCTAACTAAGGTTGAGACAGACCAGAAAGCCAAGCTAGAGCGGTTAGCTGCTCAATTCTACCTCTACCTACGCTACGTCCATCACATGGACATCACGCCAGTCGACGAGAAAGGAGCGCCAACACATATCAGAAAGACTTGCACGGTCCCCCAAAAGGAGGAGAACAAGGGCTAGGCAGATGAAGGAAAAAAACATATCATCATCCTGGACTAGTGTCTGGTTAGTCTATTGTCAAGTCAGTCGGGTCAGTCCTTTGTCAATCTCAACTTTTGTTACTGTTATTTTGTTTATTATTTTCATGTTTGTTGTGCTTATAGTGTCAAAAACTGAATATGGTAGGATTGGGTTGGTTTCCCATGGTGGCAGTCCAGTCCTACCCCTTGCCTATTTCGGAAAACGCAACTCGAGAACCTCTGACCTGGTTTCCTTTTTGGCAGACCAGGGAGTTCCCCATTTTTGTATCATAACCCCCTTTAGTAATACAAGTTTTTAAATCCACTTGCAAAAAAAAAAACATAATTAAAATATGGTAAATTATGATGAAAACAATCGAATTAATATTAGAGTTTTTAGGGTTTTTTTTTTGTTTTTTTTTTTTTTAAGTAATAGTGGTTATTAAAAGTGCTCTAAAAATTTAGAGCAAACATATTTATATTGTCAAACGTTTAGGATAACAAAACAGATCCATCATTGAAAGAAACAATTGATATGAGAAAAGGACCATCTTAACAATAAATACAAGAAGAATAGAAAACCTAGAAAACTAAAAAAAAATAGACAAAAAAACTAAAAATAATAACTAACTACATTACCAAAACCAAAATTTATTTTTTAAAAATTGAATAAAAAAACAAAATCTAAAAAAAAAGATATAAACACATTAAACCATAATAATATATACCATAATAAAATGATATAAACACATTAAACCATAATAATATATAAGAAACAAAATATAATATAACATAGGTTAATAGCAATATTATCAATTATAATATAATAAATTAATTAATATCATTTGTTGAGAGCACTATTATTAAATCTACATATTTATTGATATAAATAAATAAAATATGATTAATTTATAAAGTAAATAGAAATGGAAGATAATAAAATATTGACAAATCCATATATACACAGAAAACATTAATCAATTGCAGTGGATGACTACCATTCGTCATCAATGAAATTTGGAAAAAAGAATTATTAAGTCTACATATTACATATTAATTGATATAAATAAATAAAATATGATTAATTAACAAAGAAATAAAAAATGGAAGATAGTAAAATATTGGCAAATCCATATACAAACATTAATCAATTGCACTGGGTGATTGACATTCGTCATCAATGGAGTTTGGGAAAAGAATGTCGATGAAAGTAAATATGTTACAAATCTTAACACATCTGCCCTCTCTCTCTACCTAATTTTTAATTTTCATTAAAATTAGCTATTACTTATACCACGTGGAACGATTGGAAAGTATGTTTAATTAAAAGTAGCTATTGCTTATATCACGTGGAACAATTGGAAAGTTGTTTTAGGGTGCCATATCAACAATAATAGGGAGGAACATTGTCCATATATTGAATTGAATCTTCAACAATTTCAAACATAAGTTAAGTTTGGAGTGGCATATTGAGATATAAGTTGAGTTTGGCATATTGCGATTCCCTACTTAACTAATGTAGGGAATCAAACAAGTTTTATTTTAAAAGAATAAAATCAATTTGCCTTTTGCCTTTAGTTTTAATGGATTTTGTGGAGTAAGATGTTCATCAATGAACTTATTTTTATGGTGTAATATCTTTATTATATTTTTTACTTTAATTAATGTATAATATAGATATGATTGTGGTTATGGTCAAACGATGTAATATGTGAAATGTATTTTTTGAATTTTAATAAATATAATGTAATATCGATCGTTGGGATTATGGATAGAGATGGGGGCGAGTTTTCCACAAGAGAAGAGAGTGCCTAAGAGGGGTCCAAGGGGAAAATCAATTATGGGTATTAATCCAAACCCAAATTTCTGAATTTTATTATCATTTGGGGAAACCTTCTATTTTTGTTTGAGTGTGTGAGAGCCTAATCATTAAACTCATGTAATAGGGTGGGTGTGAGATTCACATCCCATAGTTATTGAAAAGCATGGGGCTAAAGCAATCAACATTCGACATGGTGAACAATTAATTGTCTTGGGAAAATATAGGAAATTCATATGGGAGAATAGGTTGATTTTCACATTTAGTTTTCAGAGGAAAAACAAGTAGAGAGCATGAAAGAAGAACACCATAGCTAGAACAAGAAGGAAAGGCGAATTCAAGAGCATGTTGGAGTGTATTGGAGCTGGAAATTGAAAAACCGAGTTGCCAGGCCTGAAGAGTGAACTCCTAAGTGAGTTGCACTATAACGACAAATTATTTGTTGTTGTTTTATTGGTAGTTTTTACTGGTAGTGAGTTCCCTTGAGTTCTCAATAGAGAGATTCCTAGTTTCATGTGCCAAAGAGACCCTGATAAATGAATGGAATGCCTGATGGGCTGAGAGCAGTGAAGGGGTACATTCCTTAGGTTGTACAAACCAAGAGGAAGAGAGTTGGAAGGAATTCAAGATAATTGTAGGAGAATACTAGTGGGTTGTGTGATAGTGAGTTGTGAGTGGACAGTGAGAGACACCCTTCTCTTATGGATTCCTAGCCCCAACTCGGGGGTGACTTGTTGTTGATATTTATAACATGTTTATGGTTGGGTGAAATGTCATTTCCAAGCAGTTGGCTGCACAAGTGTTTTAAAAGATAAGTGTTTATCTATTTCAGAGTTATTTCATGAGTTTAATTGTTATGTTTAACTATGTGTATGTGAATGGTTTAATTGTTGTTGTGAATGTGTTTATTATCTGCATTCGTGATTATTTATAATTGTTGTAGAAGTATTTAATTTAGGTATCAAAATATGGTTTAAAATGTGAATAAATCATAGCTGGTAAGCTACAACAAATGAATTAACATAAAAAAAAATTATGTGTATTCCATGTTGTAGTGTCCCTCGATTAAGCTAGGGGATGTTACATTATGGTATCAAAGTAGAAGGTTGCAACACTGGCCTACAAGAGCCTGCTACATGACCACAAGAGGTTGTCGGATTGAATATGTTTTCTTTTAGGGAAAATGTATTATTGCTACAGACTGCATCGAATAAGAGGGGGTTGTGATTCAATAATGTTATTCCATCCATGAAAACCATGATTAAATTAATATCCATGGCACTGGCTTTCCAATGAACCATCACTTTCTCGATTTGGACAACCAGATCATAAGTTATGCTCCCCAGAAGATCAATGCTCATAAATCGTCAATCTAGTTCCGCCTGGATTGCTTGTTGTCGATCTGTGGCCTGCATTGTTCTTTATCCCACATGCAGGGGAAATAGTTCGAATGAATGGTTTATAAGCAACAAAACACCCTTTGTGACTTGTGTGTGAAGCATAGAGATCCGTAGAGTCCCGTGGAGCCCGTGCACAACATATACTTTTGGATCAGTGCCTAGTGGATCAGTTGATCGGATTAAATTTATTTGGATGAAGGTTGTGCATGGTGGCCGGTGCCTCTATGCCCCAATGGACCAGTTTCAGATCCATTTGGATGGAAGTTGCATATGGTGGTCGGTGTCCCGGTGCCCCAGTGGACCAACGTTGAACCGTAGGGTTTGAGTTATAGGTGTGTGCAAGTGGCTCGGTGGTCCAGTAGGCTAGTGCCCAGGTGGCCTGGTGCTTCGGTGGGTTGGTGTACCATATCAGTTCAGAGTTGGTTAGCATGGTTCCCAATGGCTCGGTGGCCCAGTGCGTCATTGGTTCACGAGTTGTATAGAAGTTTCCTAGTGGGTTGGTGCCCGGTGGCCCAATGGTCTGATGGACTCGACTAGACCAGAAGCTTATACAAGTGAGGAGAGGGGGAAGCATTCCTTGATGCCTTCTAGCCCAGTGATCGNAAAAAAAAAAAACTAAGTTTGGAACTATTTTGTTATTTTGGCCATAACTGGAGAATATTAAGTTGGATTGAGGTGAAACTTCTGGGTTTTGTCTACAGTGAGGAGACATACAAAAGTGTCAAAGAGGGCCACTACCCGTTTTTGTTTGGATTTGTCAGAAAATGCAAAATAGTGGTTTTTAAAGATCTAGGTCTAAATCATTGAAAACCATCCAGATTAAGATGAAATTCTTGGAGGGGGTCCAAAAAATAGACATTAAAATAACACATGAAGTAATTTAATAAATTCCAAGGGGTAGATGATGAAATAGGACAAAATCCACTATTTCATACCACTTTTGGGGGATTTTTGATATTTTCAAAGTAGGAAAAGGGTCCCCAGGTGGAAAAAGTAGAAAAAATTATTTACTTGAAATTTTGTATACTCATCAAGGAAGACAACTTTGGATGAGTGAATTTTTTCCAGAAGTTCACAATTTGAGAGATAATCAGTTTGACTAAAAAATATTGGTCGGGAAAAATGGGTGAAAAAGGACAAAGTTGTCATTTCTAGATTGTTGTAGTTTTTGACTGGAGCATTAGATTGAAAATATGAGAGTTATTGTGAATTCCTTGTCACATTCTCATGTATGTCTTATACAAAAAATTTCCTAGTTCCTGACATATTTACTTCTATAAGTGTCAGAAGTTGGTGTCTGGGATTAACTGCACCAAAATGAAAAGTATACAAAAAGGGGTAAATTAACAATATTCAGTTGACCATAACTTTCTGCAGAAAGATTAGAATTGAGAAATAAAGTAGTCGTTGGAAAGCTCTTGGATAGGAGAATCCATCTATTAACCCAAAAAAATTAAATTGAGCAGTAAATTTTGCAATCAACTCAAAAGAAGATGACTGGTGGCATTAAAGGGTAGAAAATTTTATGCATTTTTTTCAAAATTGCGTGCATATTTCCTTTTGTCTAACAAAAAATTGTTTGCATGCACATGTTCTGTAGAATTTAGAGTTTCAAAAAGGTAGTTTGGTTCCTATATGAGAACTGCAACAATGGAAGATGCCTAAGGGTTCTACAACCATGAAGATGAATTCAAAGGTCTACATGTCAACATGGGAAATGTCGAGATAGTTTCTAATGGAAGAAGAGACATGAAGGATCCTGTAACTATGAGGATCCTGCAAAGAGAAGTGCATAGTTATAGGGCTGATAATGAGAAGATTATGAAGGCTTAGGAAGAAATACTCCA
The DNA here is from genome assembly GCA_009831015.1 of Picea engelmannii. Lineage (NCBI taxonomy): Eukaryota > Viridiplantae > Streptophyta > Pinopsida > Pinales > Pinaceae > Picea > Picea engelmannii. Next base: position 36,167 of record ML819420.1, read on the forward strand.
AATCTTGAACATGCTACAAAATGTTATGGAATGTTTCCCCTATGGACAAGTGAAACCTCCCTTGGATTATAGAACCGTAATACCAAGACAAAAAACTACAAATGGACACTAACATCCCTTTGAATTTAGTTTAACCAAATCAAAAAGAGACAGGGAGAAAGGGTGTGATGCACCTTGTTTCTAAGTTTTTCCTCATTGCTTCCAATCCAAGACTGATCTCCAAAATCCCCAGCACAACTTGATACCTGCAATAGGAAACAAAGAGAAACAAAGAACTCCTACTCTAAAATATTAGGTCAAAAAAATTCATCTACAAAGATCGAAGGAACAATAGACAAGCACATGCAAGAATACACGAGCTTGAAGGAAATAGACCAAGTATATTCAAATGAGAACCCAAATATAATACTTACAGACCACAATTGATGCATTTGCAGTGGCCTCCCCAAGCTCCCCTCATACAATCCTTGCACGATTCTACCAAGATCATACATTTGATATCTGAAAGATTCCTCCCCTTTCACCTTGGAAATCCCTCAATATATAGGCTTGAGATGCAAAAAAACTATGAGAAAATGAGGGTATGGTTGAGGATACGGATCCTTAATGATTGGATTATATCCTAAAGTGAATCCTAAGCATGAGGGTCAAACACAATTAACCCCATCTCAAAGAGTTGGCCCATAGATAAAGGTGGAGGGGATCCCCCTCTTTTCTCAACAAGAATGGTGCTCCCCCTCAGTGAGAGACATGGAGCCATACTAGTAATGGAGCTCCCCTATAATGATAGAGGGAGAACCATGTGTGCACCCTCAGTATGGTTAGGGGGGCTCCACCCTTCATAAATGCTAAAAAATAGGTCAAATTTTCTACGGAAAAAGTGTGCTTTGACCTAGAAATGATGGTTTTCTTCTCCCATATGACATATGGGTCATGAAAAAATATTTTAATGGTGTCAAGGGGTGGAGACACCTTACAAATTGAATGCAACAATTGGTAAGGTTTATACACCACTTGCGATAGTGAATGCAACACTTAATGAGGTGCATACATCACTTTGCGACACTTAGGGTGCAAAAGGCAAATGTGGAATTTTGATGTGTAAAAGATGCCCCCTAAAGTGTGAGGTCAAAAGAGAAACTGATGGCCGAAACACTTTACAAATTATTCAATGCAAGGGTATTGGAGTGGGAGAACTAGGAAGAATCTACAAACAATCATCAAACAATATTAATATATGTTTCATTTTCGAGGTAGGCATACCTATGCTCAAAATATGAGATGAATCAAAGCACAGTCATCGACCAATACACTGCAGATCCATGAGAATATTGAATAAGTATATGGCGACCAGAGATACAATGTGGATCCATACCTCCATGACATGAACTGATCACAACCGCGAAAAATATGCAGTGGAGCTACGAGATGACAAAACATATCCATAGATCAATACAATGTGGATCTATGTGACAATATATATATCAACATGCTCAAATGATCTCCTTCGCAGCCTGGGAAAAAAAGATAACAGAGTGAACATCCAACCCAGGGTGTTCGTCCCAATCTCGATGTGGTACAAATCTAGCCATGTGAATAGATGATTTGATGTCAAACATGGTAGAAACCACTTTATTACCGGTCATTGATGTAAACCATTAACAAGTGAGAGGGAAATCACCAATGATGTCAATGACTCCCAAGTTACCCTAGTACATTCTAGCGAATGTGAATAAATGAGTTGAGGTTGAACATTCATGGAATCATTCGATCAGAGGTTAATGATGTAAACCTATTGTTGAAAGTGAGCAAGCATGCAATTGAGGCATGTAGGTCCCAAGGTACTAACTGGTTTATAAGTCTAATTCCTGGATAATGTGTTGAAGTCGACAAGAAAATAATCGTCGAAGGAGGGCCTTGGTGTATCCCCCATCATCGACACGAAACTGACGCAAGAAAGTGATGTAAGATGTTGAATCAAATGAGTATGGACTGACACGGGAAATGGAAATTGATAATACTGCAGATGGATGGTTTGAAGTGAAACTTCCCTTGAACATGATGAGGAACGAAAACTGACTTGGAAACATTGATTCAACAAGTACCAAGAACATAATGTGACGAAAATAAGAGCACTTTTTGAATGGATCGAAAAAGGATGATGACACATGGAATTAGTATGACTCATAGACAAGCGGATTACCCAACTGTAAGATGAGATGCAAACAGGTGCCATGTTCAAGGGAAAAAATCATTGCCATAAAGGATCCCAAAAAACTTGACCCATAAAGGTACCTGTTTTTGTTTTAACGATCTTGAGGAGGGTAACAGATGCTCGGTATAGCTCATCCTTTGGATGATTCCCTCTGTTAGACATGAAATGCACTAGAGTTTAATTGCATGGCCGAGAGTTTCAGTTAACTCACCCATAGCTTTTTGTTCCATCGGCAACTTTCCTTTTTTCATGCTTTTGTCGGTCCACGCGGCCTGTTTTGGGTCAGCCAGCGTGTACACTCGTGCAGTAATGGATTAGGGCACGTGGGCCTTTATAAAAGAGGATTTTCAAAGAGTTGTTCAACAGTGCTTTGGCAAAGAAGGGATATGAGTTGGCCTGATGCCAGGTAAGCATGTGTGGTGTAATTTAGGGTTATAACAATCTCCAACATTTGCAAGCTTCAGTGTTTGCTTTGTTCCAATATTGAATTTCTTAATCTTATTCGGTTGTCCAATGAAATGTAGCTCGACTCCATGTCTCTTTGGCCTTCTGTTTCGATGATGTTCACCTTCCTAGGATCATCATCTTCATCAACATTGATGTTGTAGCAGCCTTGCAGTTTCTGGAGAGGCGCAGTCCATTCATCCTCTTCTTGTTCCAAAGGGAGGCTTGATGCCTCCTCAAATACTTTATGTCTTACAATCTGCAATGCTTGATCTACTAAAGGATATTGACTTTCGAATAAGAAGGTAGTTACAAAATTCTGAGTCATACCTTCCCAATTTGTAGTGATGAAGCACAGTCCTGCTTTAAGATACCAGTTGATAGGGGTTGTGTCTAGCGTGTTAATGAATTTGTGCAGCCACTGCTATTGAGGAATGTTGCTCCAGGCTTCGTCGCAACTGCACACATGGTCCTTCGGATAAATTTGACATGTGTACCTAACTTCGCAGCCTTTTACTTGCATTGAGAACCGTGTTGTCATCAAAGAACGACATTGTACCCAGTCTGTAATGTTGTTTTTGTGTGTCCCCCACTATCTTGCTGGTGTTGCTTTCAAGGCTTCATCCATTGCCAACAATCTTTGTTGTGTTGGTACAGTTTCTTCAAAGTCCAACAAGAATGATTATAATTGATTTAGACCATCAAAGGTGGGTAAGTTACTTATCATTGTGTCGATCCAACGAACTTCTATAGTTAATCTATCACATCTTCTTGTAGATACTTCATACATTTTGTTCTGCCAGTTCTCCAATGCTTCTTCTGAATCTTATGAACACGCACTGTCACTTCACCAGCTTAGGTTTCCATCCACTATAGGATTAATGTAATGTTGTTGTCTGGTTGTTAATTTATATATGTTTTCTAGTTCATATACGTGGTCTTCTTCTCTGATGGGTTATGTGTATCGTTGACCTTCATCGAGATATAAAGGTGCAATGACCCTAAGGCCATCTCCTTCAAATTTCATTCGTCTTTTCTTTAAATCAACCACAGTGGAATTATTGAAATCCCAATCAATTCCTAACAGCGCAGGGTAAGACAGCTATCATCAACCATCTCAATCACCTCAAAGTCTGCAAACACCCTTACTTCGTCGGTGTCCGCAGGGACATGTTCCAATCTTCCAAAGTGGCTTACAACTTGTTGATTAGTGTCACATAGCCACTACCTAAATCGGATTTTTCTGGTCTTCTGCCAAACCAGAACCCCTAAATATCCATGGAGGCCCAGTGTAAGCTGGCTCTTTCTGTCTCTCTCCATTCCCATGTGATCGTGGGTCACGATCACAGTTCAAATAAACACAATACCTCTTTCATACTTTGCACCTCGGCGCTATAGTGATGTCGAGTCTTTTGACTTGGAAACCGCCGAACCCCGACAGGGCTAGCAATCGGCCAATGGGGACGAATCCCTACAGGGTTAGAAAATGGCCAATAGTAACAAATCTCAACAAGGCTAGAGAACAACCAATGAGAAACGGCCCCGTTGCACGGTTGAGTGGAATACAAGTGGCAGAGAGGGAAACGCGACACGGTAGTCGACATGATAGGAGGGGGCCCCATTTCAAACGCCACACTATTCTGGACCCCCCCCCATTAAAGGCAGAATGGCAAGGGGGGTCCGGAATCCACATGAGCGTTGTTGATCATGATGAATTAATCTCGACCGTTCGAGAGTTGCGCGTCCAATTTCGGACCCCCCCCATTAAAGGCAGAATGGTAAGGGGGCTCTGGAATGCATCCTCAACCGTAGATCTGGGCGGGTGGACTCTGGCCATCCAGATCTGCTTGTCACTTATCTAATTGCGCATTCACGCCCCAGCTTAAAGACAACATCTCTTCCTCACATCGGACGGTCGTTACAGACCCTGAATTCCCCGAAGGAATCTCATCCATTCATCGGGACTTAGCCACATGCTATCGTCTTGTCATTATGGGTTGGGATTTGTCAAGGAAAGAGCCTGAGTTTTTGTCAACGGAACTCCCGAATCCCCGATCCTCGATTTCCCAAAACGGGTAATCTCTCAACACGTCACCTCCTTAAATCGGACGGTCTACAACTGCTTCGGGGTTTCCACCATGGAAAGTCTGGATCCCTTGTCACCAGGAATCCTGATCTCATGATTCTCGATTTCCCGAAATGGGAGATCTCACGATGCGTGGCCTCCGTCAATCAGACGACTCAGATCTATCCTGGGGTTTCCACAATGGAAAGTCTCGATCTCTTGTCAACAGGAATCCCGATTCCGCGATTCCTGATTTCCCGAAATGGGAGATCTTACGACACGTGGCCTCCGTTAATCGGACGGCTCAGACCTATCCTGGGGTTTTCCGCCCCTATACACTGGGGTCTTAACACTCGAGTAACTCCTAACAGATCCAACGACTGTCGGGTTTTTCAGTCGAGATCCGACGGCTCAGACAGATTCCTAACTTGTGGGCTCTCCCGCGACTTTCTGAATGTGGAAAGATCCATGATCTGGATACTCTCATGGACCTTAGGGATCTATAGTCCTAAACTCTTCGCTACCCACGAAGACACAGGAAAATAAAGTGGTAAGGCATTTAACGCCCTACTTTCTCCTACTAACCTAACGGTCGTGGGTGACCACAGATTCCCCGACGAAATCTCGTCCGTCGATCACCACCTATCAAGGTTAAGGCACTTAACACTCCATCTTCTCCTTCCGATCTGACGGTTGTGAGTGACCAACGATCTTCCGACGGAATCTCATCCGTCGATTCGATATTCCATCCTTATGCTGCCATCTCGGGTTTTCAAGAGGATCATTTCTCCTCATGCAGGGTTACTAAGGCTTTACGCCTTCACATTTACTTTCCGGGTTCTTGATGGGCTTTTCAAGGAAGGTATCTCTATGGGGAGATTCACTCAGGGTAATACCTGAGGTATATAAGGGTACCTTTCTCCCACAAATCAGACACGCGGTCTGAGTTAGGTTGGTAAGCATATAAATAGTGATTTATGAAAACATAAGCCAAACGTAGTCTTTCCATTATAAACATGCATCTACTAGTATTGATCAAAACATCCTACAGACATTCTTACAATGAAATCATTCACAGTTTCACATCTTATGGGAATAATCATCAGAATAAACATATATATGTATTTCAAGATGCCAGAGGCAAAACACTTATCAGAAATAACACCAGGGGTTATGCAACTGCTGAGAGGGGTGCCCGTTTCCACCCAACCGTAGGCTTAGCGACTCCCAACGGATTTACCACTAGCCACCCCCGAGCTGAGACCACGATGCTGTGAGACTGCGTCTCTATTTTCCAGTGACCAGGAATGAAGGTTTCAATCCTTCCTCTCTGTTATCACTCACTCTGTGTATTTCCAAAGTTCTCCCCTCGCGTCTTCCCCCCCAATCGCTTCTACCCAACGCCTTATCCTCTTGCGAGGTTGCGTGTGGTGCGATTTTCCTCGCGCTAGTCAATCATGATGGCTCTACGGATAGGTGGTTCACCTCCCCATCCCTCACTAAGACATCTACCTACCAGCCTGCGAGACATTTAATTCGGGGCCAGCAAGCCGCTTTTGGTTCTCCTGGCCAGTGGAGTCCAAATACGGTATTAATTCTCGGTGGAAGTTAATGCCACCTTTCCAGGTGCCTTCCACTGCCATCGTGGTCTCTTTTTCTGCACATCCCCTCTCAGCAGTTCTGCAATATAAATTCATAATGTTATTACATTCATCGACCTTCTTCATAAGGTCCATTCACATCATACATTCACATTTTCATCATGCTTTAGCATGGTAATTCCTATATTAGGATTAATTACAAATTTGGGGGAAACAGGGTGTTATAATTCCCTCCCCCTTAAAGGAACACCGTCCTCTGTGTTCTTTCTCAAAACACATGTCATGCCTTTCTTATTCGGCCACTTCATAAGTCTTGATCTTCGTCATCTTCCTTCAATAATTCCTGGACAACAAGCACATTAATTCACAATTTTGTGCAAAAACATCTTACTGATGTTCAAATTTCAAAATAAAAAGAAAATTTCATATTCTTGGCACAATACTTATCTGTGCAGTTCGTGGATCTGTATCCACATGGTAATTTTGTTATCCATGCTCATCGTCCTCCTTGACATACCCATTGGATGCATAATTCCAATTCAATAGCTCACAAAAGCCATCATAATTTCATCTTTCTTTCCAAGGTTTCCCCCCCGCACGAGAAACTACCCACTGTGTACATTATCCCAATAGTTTTCAAAAATTATTAAGGTCTCCTCTTCCTTGCGGTCACTCACCCTCTAGGCCCAGGCTCAGGCATCCCCTTCATTGTTATACAGTCCCTCGGGCGATCCATCTTGCCCTTCCAAGGTTTTCTCGCACAGGAATAACTTAGAGACTCTATCGAGTCTTACAGTCGAGGCGTCCCTCGTACTTGCTCTGCCGAGGTGTCCCTCCGACTGGTGTTACCTCAACACAAATTTATTTCAGGCGATCATGACTCATCATAGAGTTTTCATGGCTCAGTATTAGTCATGTTCATCACCTTCAATTTTGACAGCCTTCAATTGCTCCTTTCTGAACATTTCTTTTCTTCTCACCTGTATCACAGGTATACAAAATTCATGAGACATCATTATCAATTCTAACTTTCAAAATTTTATTTGCAAACCTCTCACCCACAGATTTGTCCATTCTCACAATTTGTTTTCATATTTGTTCCACACAGGAACCAAATTCATAATTATGGGACTTTCCTTCCCATAATGGTTTGGCTCAGCAGGCAATTGGACTTCATTATGGGCTTACAATGCTGCCATATCCAAGACCCCTTTTGCTTCCTGC
>ML819420.1:79677-95691 GCA_009831015.1 Picea engelmannii
TCATGAGGTAAGGGAAATTCAAAGGTCACATTCTACTTTCATTTATGAGAATGAGATTCAGAAAATTAAAATTATTGTACCACTACTTGAGTTGATAAAAAATGAAGATGTTAAAAGATCCATCTCAAGAATTTTGCAGCCTAAATCTCATCCCACTCCATCAAATTCAATAAACTTGCAGGATGAGAATCCTGCAGTCGTATTAGGACCCATGGTGGAGGATAGAGATGAAAGTTCCCCTCCCTTTTACATTTCCATAAATGTGCATGATAAAATCCTACATAACTTCCTTATGGATTCTGGTGCATCTCATAATTTAATGCCAAAAGATGTCATGGATGAGTTGGTCTTAGATATTACAAAAAACTATCATGACCTTTATTCCTTTGATTCTAGGAAAGTGAAGTGCCTAGGGGTCATAAAGGATTTAGTTGTCACTCTTTTCCAGCTGCCCATGAAGAGTATGGTCACGGATATAGTGGTTGTTGATGTACCCCCAAAAATTGGAATGTTATTGTCGAGGTCATGAATTAAAATATTAGGTGTAACCCTACATATGGACCTTTCATATGCCACAATACCTATTTTTTGGGGTGAACATAGGAGAATGTATAGGGAAAGTGAACTAGCCTATATCATCAGTGATGAACATAATCATACAAATCATCCCATTTATGTTGTAGATATTGTTTTGGGATCAAGTGTTCTTCATTTTTCTGATTCTCTTCAATCATGCTCAGAAGTCCAAAGTCAAATTTCAGCCAAACATGAGATTAAAGGTGGGGGTGTTCCTTTGTGCAAAATGTACTTTGATGGTGCTTGTTCAAAGGATGGTGCTCATGCTGGGATGATTTTAATTTCTCCTTCAAAATAAGATACTACTTTGTCCTTTAAGATTGAATTCGAAGTGAATAACAATATTGGAGAGTATGAGGCCTTGAGTTTGGTGCTCAAGGCTACAAAATACATGAATATTGAGGGTTTGATAGTGTTTGGAGATGATGAGTTGATCGTGCAACAGGTCAGAAACATTTATCAAACAAAGTATGTCAGATTGAAGGCTTACATAAATGAAGTTTGGGACTTAGTTGACAATTTTTTTTCATCTTTCAATATATCATTTAGTCCAAGAAGTGTTAATTCATTGGATGATTCTCTAGTTGTTTTTGGAAGAATTTTTTAAGCTCCTTTGCCTCCCAAACTCAGGTATGATTTTGAAGTGAAGTATAGACTTGCAATCCCTGACAATGTAAAATATTGAAAAATGTTTGAAGATGATTATGAATTGAACAAATTCTTAGAAATAATTGATGAGTTTTCTACATGGCATATAGATCAAGATGAGGATGTTAATGAACATATGCAAAATGATAAACTTGTAAATAATATTGCAGACCATCATATTGTTCAGTTTCCAAGTAATCATATTCCCAAGGGGTTGGTCCCTTTAGAAAGTTTGTTTGACCATAACGATGTTTCTGTCAAGATTCACAGTCCAGGTGAGGATTCTGATATGACAAATTGTAATTTGGGGACTGAACATGAACCACACTGTGTAAGGTTGTCCAAAATTCTAACGGAAAAATAAAGAGATGAATATGTAAAGTTGTTAAGGGATTTTTTAGATGTCTTTGCATGGAAATATGAGGACCTCAAAACCTATGATAGAAGTATAATTAAGCATAATATTCCTTTGAAGGATGACACAAATCCCTTTAGGAAGAAGCTCGAGCAAATTAATCCCATGTTGCTACCTATCATGGAAAAGGAAGTTAAAAAAATTGCTTGACGCACAAATCATTATTCCTCCTAGATATTCAGACTGGATAGGCAAGCTTGTTCTAGTCAGAAAAAAGAATGGGGAAATTATATTATGTGCGGATTTTAGGAATCTCAACAAGTGCTCTAGAAAAGACAATTACCCTTTGCGTAAGATGGAACATATTTTACAAAGGGTGATAGGTTCAAAGAGAATTTTCATGATTGATGGCTTTTCAGGATACAATCAGATCTCTGTGCATCCAGAGGATAGAGAAAATACAACCTTTACAACTCGCTGGGGTACTTTTATGTATGCTAAGATGCCATTTGGACTGATGAATGCAGGGGAAACTTTAAGTGAGCAATGGATATTGCATTATTTGGTGAGAAGGATAAATTTGTGGTGATTTATTTAGATGATATCATTGTCTTCTCCAAATATGATCAGGAGCATTTGCAACAATTGAAGAAGGTGTTCCTGAAATGTAGGATGTATGGGCTTTCCTTAAATCCTTAAAAATCACAGTTTGCTATGAAAGAAGGTAAGCTATTGGGTCACATTGTCTTAGCTAATGGTGTAAATATTGACCCTAGTAGATTTGAAGCTATTCAGACACTTACCTTACCTATATCCAAGAAAGAAATTCAATCCTTCTTAGGAAAAAACAATTTCTTGAGAAGGTTCATATCCAATTTTGTTGAACTAGTAAAATTTATCACTAGTATGTTGAGGAAAAACAACGAAGTGAAATGGACTGCAGATGCCAGAAACTCCTTTGAACTGATTAAGTGGGATTTATCTAATGCTCCTATGTTAATAAGGCCTGATTATTCAAAATAATTCTTAATTTTTTCCTTTGCATCTGATGATACATTGGTTGTTGTACTTCTACAAAAAAACATAGATGACTTGGAGCATCCCATTGCCTTCTTTAGCAGAGCTTTAAGGGATGTTGAGATCATATATGATATCATGGAAAAACAAGCCTATGATTTAGTTAAGTCTCTTAATGAATTTAGAGTTTATGTTCCTCATTCCAAGATTATTGCTTATGTACCCTCAAGTGCAGTGAGGGATATTCTAATTCATCCTGATATTGATGGAAGGAGAAGCAAATGGATTGCAAAAATATTAGAGTTTGATTTGGAAATAAATCCAACCAAGATAGTTAAAGAACATGGATTAGCAAGATTGCTAGCATAGTCAAATTGTAAATATCTAGGGGTGAATTTCATGGGCACAAATTCTGGAAATCGACATTATGAAGTTCAAAAAAACAGCTTGCAGGTGGATTTAAAATTGGTTGAATGCTCTTGGTATAAGGATATCATATATTTCTTGCAGAACTTACGACCTCCCCTCGGTATTGAAAAATATAAGGTGAGATACTTGAAGCTCAAAGCAGTCAAATAATTTATTAATGATCAAATTCTCTATTGGAAGGATCCCTCTAGGGTTTTATTGAGATGTTTAGATCATGAGGAAGCAAGACAAGTAATGTTTGAGTTTCATGAAAGTTTGTGTGGAGGACAATATTTCTGGAGAACAACAACCTACAAATTACTTAGAGTTGGATATTATTGGCCACATTTGTATACTGATGTCTGTGATAAAATCAGATCTTATGATAATTGTCAAATATTTTCAGGAAAGCAACATCTTAAGTCACTACCTCTAAAACCTATAGTAGTGTCTGGCCCCTTCCAACAGTGGGGACTGGATTTTATTGGTGAAATACATCCACCTTCTAGTGGCCAACACAAGTAAATATTATCTGCTACAGATTATTTCACCAAATGGATTGAAGTTGTGCCCACCATGAATGTTACACATAAAGTCATTATCAAATTTTTAGAGGATATTTTGTCAAGGTTTGGATGCCCTAAAAGGATTGTCACTGATAATGCTGCAAATTTTAAAGTCGAATCCTTTGATAAAATTATATGAAAAATATGGCATTCATCTTACTCGTTCTACGTCATATTACCCACAGGGTAATGGCCTTGCATAATCTTCAAATAAGAGCTTGATGAAAATTATTAAAAACTTGTTGGAAGAAAACAAGAAATGCTACACATAAAGTCATTATCAAATTTTTAGAGGATATTTTGTCAAGGTTTGGCTGCCCTAAAAGGATTGTCACTGATAATGATGCAAATTTTAAAGTCGAATTCTTTGATAAAATTCTATGAAAAATATGGCATTCATCTTACTCTTTATACTTCATATTACCCATAGGGTAATGGCCTTGCATAATCTTCAAATAAGATCTTGATGAAAATTATTAAAAAATTGTTGGAAGAAAACAAGAAATGATGGGATTCTAACATAAAGTTTTCTCTATGGGTCAATAGAGTGACAACTAAAAAAACAATTCACACTTCACCTTTCCAATTGGTGTATGGAATGGATTTTATCTTTCCTAGACAATTGGATCTATATGTGGCTAATTTTTTACAATATTAGGAGGGATAACCTAATGACATGATTAGAAGGATGTACCAGCTGGTAGAGGTTCAACAGACTAGGGAGAAATTGTTTGAAAAAGATCAGAACCATCAGCAGAAGATCAAATATATATTTGACAAAAAGGCTAAGAAGGAAACATTTCATCCAGGAGATCTAGTGTTGAAATGGGATTCTCAGAGGAAAAACAAAGGTAAACATGGTAAGTTTGAAGCATAGTGGATGGGCCCTTTTAAGATTCGTGAAGTTTTAAACAATAACACTTTTAAGTTGCAAAACTTGGAGGGCATTGAAATCTTTGGTGGCCCATTCAATGGGAAATTACTCAAGAAATATTTGACTAAGGCCACGGATGGCCTAATTTCCATTGTAAATATTGATGTTTTTAGATAGTTCACATAATAATGACTCCATGCCCAATGGAAAAATATGTTGGATTTTTCAGTATGATTAGTTTGCAGGTGAAATGCATAGTTGTTGACATCAAAATTATGTTTCATTAAAGGAACTGGAACTATAGGGGTTCTTGGAACCTCACAGGGAGGTATCCATCCCTAGAAGGAGCCAATTGTTAGCACATGAAATGCACTGGAGTTTAATTCCACCTCATTTTTTGTTTTTTGTTTTTTTTTTTTAAAGAACACAACTGGTCTTTTGAAGGCCATGTGTTGGGTCTTGGTCATTTGGGTCATTTTTTATTTTTTTATTTTTTTGTATCTGGCATAATCGACAACTGGGTCGGTCTCGTACTCGCGTGACATGGGGTTGATTCCGACCACTACCACTATAACCTCCAGGTGCCATACGTATTCCCCTTCCATAGGCACCGGTAAGTCGGGGGGGATTTGAACTCGAAACCTCATCGAACATAACACTTCATAACACAACACATGCTAATTGAGCTGCCCCCCGGGGGCTTAGTCATTTGGATCATTTATTTACAACTAAAGGTTGAGTTTGATTGAGTCATGTTTAAGGGAATTTGAGCATAATTTTGAGTCATAAGTGAGTGGTTAATCTTGGTTAAGGTATAGTCAAGTTGATCAAGTCACATGGCTATCATAGAGTCTTGTTGTCATCATTTGAAAAGGGGAAGTCTACAAGTTGTTTCATTATGTTTTAAAGAGTCTTGAGGGTATGTTATGTTATGAACAAAGGGTTAATTAGGCATTCAAAATCAAATTTGTACCTTTATGACTTGTAACCAATCAAAGTAAAGTTTGTTGCAAAAGTTTCTAACATTTCACAACGCTAAAATGTCAATTGTCATATCACTGCAGAATCGTCTCAACCTCATAAAAATTTGTAATCATAAGTATTAGGCATGGGAGTTAGTGGTGTCATGGGCTAAAAGTCATGTCATTATGATTTATTAACCAAATCAGTCTCTTGTATCTTGCCATAGTCATCAAACAATTTAAACTTTCCTCGTTGCGAAAATCCTTGTTCGTTGCCAAAACTTTGTTCTGTCCAAAGTCTTAAAAGTCTTTCCCTTCGATGATGTTGAGACCTTGTTGTTGGTCATACCTTCCATGTTATTTATATTCTAATGCTCCAGCCTTATTCCTTACCAAATTCTTGTTTGTTGCAGAAAATCCAACTCGCTGCAAAATTTCACTCGCTATTGAAACCTTGTTTCTTGACTAAACCCTAATGATTTGATATTTCATGTACACTAATGAATCTTTGCTGCTATTTATTCTCACCATTTTAATTTTACCTTTTGATTGACAGACATGGAACCTAACAAGAAAAATAATAAGACAAACAAGGGAGGCGATATAGTGAGGTTTGAACCTCATGATATGCATTTGATGAATTCAAACCATATCTTTAGAGAGTCTTTTCAAAGAGTGGGATGTCTTGCTTTCTATGATAAGTTGTAGGAAGGCCACATGGAAGTAGCCAAGCAGTTCTCCATGAACTTTGATGGGGTCAAAACAAGAGTTGGTCCATTGGAATTTCAGGTTACAGAGCAAACTATTGCAACAGCTACAAAAATGCCCTCTCAAGGTGAGAAATGGTTCAAAGGGATGGCCCTAGACCCTGCATATTGTAATGACTACCTCAATCTAGAGTATCAGAATGAAAACCCGTCAAAAGGAGTGCCAAGGAATCATATGATAGATCACTATGACAAGCTATTACGCATGACTCAACAATATTTTACTTGTGAAGGGCACTTCAACATGGTTTACCAATATCATATCAGACTCCTTAGACATCTCACTGGTAAGCGAGATCTCAATATTCCTTTTTAACTTTATAGAAGTTTGGGAAAGATGGTTGACAAGGAACAAGTAAATTCTAAGCATATTGAACACAGTGTATTTCATTTTGGCCTCATAAAGATCTTGGTCCTAGAAGAACTTAGAAAAACAAATGGAGAGTGGGATTCCTTTTTGTCTACAACAGGTTTTAGTCTAGAGGCTACTAGTTATCCACCATCTAAGAGGAGTACCCTTTCTACAAGTAATAAGGCAACCTCTGATGGTGAAAAAAAAAAGTGAAGGTAAAGAGCAACAACCAGCCATAGTTGAAACCCCTGAATCTACAACTGAAATCTTTCTCAACAAAGAATCTAAGGAGAAGAAAAAGGGTAAAAAACCATTAGAGAAGGGTATGAAGAATGTTGAAGATGTTGTAAAGACCCCAGAAAGTAGGAAAAGTAAGAAAATAGGGAGAAATCTTGAATTCACTGATGAACCAGTAGAAATGCTAAGACCTAGAAAAACCTTTGACTAGGTCAATAGTGAAAAAGATAGATCTTGTAGATGAAGGTGCAATTGAGGTTCATATTCATCATGAAACTGAAAAAATTTCATAATTCCAACTCTCATCAAGTAAAAAGATGATGTTCAGTCAAGAGGTATCTGTAAAGGAAAAACCTAGCAAACATATGACCATATCAATAACAAGAAATTTGGCCTATAAGGAGGAGACTATATATGAAACACCTATTCATCATGAACCTATAAAAGTTATTGAAGTTCATTCCCCATTAGAAGAAGATGATATAAGAGTTAAGAGGCTCAATAAACAATTAAAGGAAGCATGAGTTCTAATTGTGAAATTAATATAGGAGAATAGACATATGAAAACCAGAATAGCAGAGAACTTGGACTCATGTAAGGATGCCTTAGAAAGCAACAGTATTATGGTTAAAATATCGCTACCACTGCATAGGCAAGTCAAGAACTTGTACCAGCATAATAGATTTTTTCCAGCAGAGAATATGACTTTGAAAGAGGAGTTGCATCAGTTAAATGAAGAAGTTGAAAAAATAAATTTGGATGTGTTGGTTCAAGTGGCAGTGGAGTGACTTAGAAGAACTCAAAGAATATCAAATTTTTTTAAAAGGTCTACTAAAATTTTGAAATTGATTACTAAATGTGAAACCCCAATTTTGATAGCATACTGACAGCCATGGATAACAACTATGGTTTTAGATTTTTTCCTCTCAAATTAGTTTTTGGAACATGAATTAAATGTGCCATATCTAATGACATCAGAGGCAAGGGACAAAACCATTGAACAACTTGGACATAGCTAAAACAAGGCCAGAGTTTGGAGACAATAAAGAACATATATTTCGTAGTGAGTTTACCAGTTCACTGCAAAAGTGCTGAAGGAGGTGTTTTTGCAGCGAACTTTGTCAAAACGCTACAAAATTGCACAGTTAGCAAGAATTGATGTTAATTCGAGTGCCAGTTGGAACAAACATGGTCCAAATATTTAAGGGGGTTGAAAGGGACATGTGTTCCATCATCTTACCATGTATCATGATTTTATTTGTATACATTAATTACCTTAGACAACGTCCTAGAAATTAGAAGTCAATAATGTGTTATGTTGTAACTTTTGCAACAAACTCCTAAGATAAGGGGAATCTTGTGTAACTAATTCATATATAATTCCTTAGAGTAGACATAGAGGGATAGACTATATATCTGAGTTGTTTTGATGATGAAAGGGTTCGAGTGATGAGAAATTGAGGCTAGTACTCTTGTTTTCATTTTGAAGTTTCAGACTCCGTGTATCTGGATTTGAGGATTCTAATGCAATTGAAAATCATCTTGTGTTATTTTCAACCTGTTCTTTATATTCTACTTTAATGGAGAATTGTTTATGAATGATTCATATACAGTTTATTTTGCAGGAATGTGCAGTAAAAGATTTTTTGCATAATGTTGTGAAGTTTCTCCATTTAAGTATTCTATATTTCTGAATTAGGAAGTTCATAGTTTATGAAAGTTCTTCAGTAAGTGAACCAATTGAGTTGGTAGTGATATTGTATGATTTAATTCAATGTTCTACAATTTCTTTTGTTCATATTGTTAAATATATGTTGATTGAAGGTTGTCTTATCCCTTTTCTGTTGGAACATAGTTTCTGGTCATTTGGTATACTGGAGTGAGTCTCAAATCATATCAGTTTGATACATTTTCAGAATTTAAAATATATATATTTCTTTTGATATATAAATGGGTACTAGGCTTACCCTTATAGTAGGCTAAGGGTGACTCTTGGTGCTAACACCCTCGACATATGTTTAACGAACCTAAGGAAGGAGGGGTTCGTTCCTAGATGGGTCCTGGAGATTGGACTCACATAGGTTCTTTGATGCATAGTTTTACGATCCCAAAGAAGGTAAACACGGTCGTTTTTCATGTTTAGAGAGTCTTAAAAGAACTTAAAGGCGACTCCATGGATGAATTTTTCATAAATTTAGTCTCCTAAGCCCAAAAAAAGTGTAAAACAATAGAGGGGAGAACTCTTCTAATCATGCTTGATTAGAGTATTCTCTTTTCGTAAAAAGAGATAAAATACCACTCGAAATACACCATTTCAAACCTTTTAACAAGTGTGAAAGGAAGCAAGATCACTCGACAATATTTTCATGTTTAGGGAGTCTGAAAATAGCTTAAAGGAAACTCCAAAGAGTTCATTTTTCATATAGATTTTACGAGTTCGAAAAAGAGATAAAAGTGTACTCGGTGACCTATTCGCATGTTTTAATGAGCACGAGAAAGAAAAAATACTAAGCTCATTCTAGAAAAACTACTATGTTACAATGGGAATGACCCCTGAATGAGGATCAATCCTAGAAGCGTGACTTTCCAAAGGTAATTTTCTCCCAGCTTGCACGATAGAAGCTAGTGGTTTTGCTCCAACATGATGTCCAAAGGTTGGAGACCTACCTCCCAAATGATATTTCATCCGGCGACTTTTCTTCTTTCCTCATTTATGCATCTGGTTACTAATAGGAACATTTTCACTAGGAAGAGGAAAATAAGGTTCGAGTACTTGATCTAGAGTGAGACTTGAGTCTAATGGTGGTGGGTATGTTTCATTTTTTAATGAGCTCGATAGAGACAATGAACTATGCTCGCTGATAGAAGGTACTACCAAAGGATCTAATAATTCTAAGGATTGTCACTCCTGAGTTGAAATCATGTTTAATGTGGAAACCAGTGCAATGGGAGGAGCACGAAAAGGAAAAAAACCCATGAGCGAGGAATCCTTAAGAATACCTACACCTACACTCTCAAAACCATTATGTCCTAGAAAAGGGACATTATTTTCTGCAACATTGTGGAGATCAGGAGTTGTATACTCAAGTTGGTAACCAGTGATAATTTTTCCTTGATGGGGAAATCATAAGATACAAAACATCGAAGATGCAATGACAGTCATCACATAGAACCAACTACGACTAAGTAACAAATTATAATCCAGGGGAATGTCAACCACTTCGATATCGACTAAAACAGCCTTACCCTTCAATGTCACAACGAAATATTGCAAGAGTCTGTGAGGTTAGAAACCACGTCCATCAAATGCTTTCAAGGTGGTAGGGGATTGGGTTAGTGTAAGAGAACCAAGGTATCTCCAACAAGGAAAAGACATGACACAGGTAGAGGATACCTCATCTAGAACAATGAGATGGATGCTCTTTCCACTAACAAAAAATTGAATTTGGAATGATAAGTGGTGGAATACCCTCTCCTTAAAATAATCCAGATTGAATGTAATCAGGTTGAACTCTTTTGTATCCATGGCTCCAATGGCTAACAAAAACGTTATAAATTGACTGGGACAATGTTGTAGAACATTGAGGGCTGACATAGCACAAGGAACTTGTGCCAAATATTCAATGATGTTATAGTTTTGGGCAGTGTGGGCATTCTGATTAAATGTCGCTTTTTCATATTATTCTCTTGGGTGGGTGCAATGTTGCATTAGAAATAGGTTTCGCAATCTGAAGAGGTTTGGAAGATGGAGGAGGAGTGGAACTAGAGGGTTGATCGACAACCTTCCCTTCAGTCTGATCACTTGGAGGAGTGTCATAGGTATTTGCACGAGTCAACCATTAACCGTCTTAAAAATGTACACCTTAGAGGTGCTTGTGGAAGCAGCCCCATGGTGGGAATGACCTGTGTTTCCCTTTGCAAAGGGGTAGGGTTCTGCGCAACCAAATGTTACTACTAAACTGGTTGAGACGTACCCTTCAGATATTTAGCGATAACCTCACGATGAGGACAGTCTTTCATGTAGTGGTATTCCTCACAAATCATATAAAGAGATTTAGGCTTCCTTTTCGGTTGAGTATCAATAGTATTAGGATTATCCCACTCGTTAGAAGGTTTCTTAGATTTACCCTTTTTTTTCTTCCTTTTTAATAGAGAAATATAATCTTTTTTAACCATATAATGCAAGTGTTATATCAATGTAGCATTATCATCCAATATTTGCAGAGTAAATAAACGATGAACAAATGAACAATCATACACATACACAGTACACCAGTGCTTTTACGTGGAAACCCAAAGTGGGAGAAAACCACGGAATGATTTTTCTTATATGTCTTGAAGAATTACATTCATTGGAAGCAACAAATTCCTTTGTTTTCCAACTGCAACTGGAAGGAGGCTCCAACCCCCTATTTTCTCAAGCTGCAACCTGAGGGAAGCTTTAACTCCCCAATTCTCTGGCTACAACCAGAAGGAGGCTACAACCCCCTATGTTCTCCGGATGCAACTGGAAGGTGGCTACAACAACCTATCCTTGCCACATCCAACCGCCCTGACGTATAAGTAGAATGATGGAACCATTGTCACACTATCACTGTGAGATATACTGTTGTAAACCTGTACCAATAAACCTGCACCAAACAACCTGTATCAATAACCTGAACCATGTATCAACCATGCATCGAACTGTACCTCAAACTATAATAAAACTGTACCATAAATAAGTGCATCAACCATGAACCAACATGTACCTCAACCTGCAAACCTTCCTTAACTTTAACAATAAGAGACTATCATTTTCATCAAACTTTACTTTAGTCTCACATGACTAGTTTTAGATTATTCAACAACCCTAAATTGAAATAATCATAACTATGTACATGTAATGAATAAAGATCTGAAAATAGTACATAATTTTATTCAGTTTGTTTTATGCAATTCCTCCAGGTGTCACTACTTGGAACCTATCAAAAAAGGAGTTATAGAAAAAATGGCATACCTTGTTGAATTTTGGCTTATTCTAGAGAGCGAACTTGTAGAGCGTGCCCCACATGGAATATTTGTCGTATGGATATGAAAATTTTACACATAATACTATAGACTATACTGTAACCAATTCATTTTGTCAAATTGAATTTGGATCTGTTATGAAGAATTTATGGCATTTTTACCCGAAACACTTGTTTTAGACTAGTTTAAGGACTAGCCACAAACCCTATTTTCCACGAAGTGTAACTCCAAAAATACACCGACCCACAAGCTGAAATTCATAACAAACCTACTTGGATATGTTTTCTCAATTGCCTCCCAATTTCACGGTCTGAATCATTCTAGAAAAAAAGTTATTGCAAAAATGGTAAGATGACCTGTAAATAACATACTTAGAAAGCATCATCAAAAGAATTCATCCTCCCTTGAATTTTGGCCTTCTTTACTTCACCTTCCCTCTAAAATTCGGCTTAGATATCCTTTGGTTACCTCAATCACCTGTAGATATTCAATATGCTCAAGTGTTATTAAAATGAGAGAGCCTTGCCTCTTATTTATACTCTCCAAGTAGCTTCCTTAGAAGCATCTTCTAGGCCACTTTGTCCACATAGTCACCTATGTCCAACTTTGTCCAAATTGCCACTTGTCCATGTATCCAATAGACACTTGACCACTTAACCCATTTTCCTCATTTTAGGGTTAAGCTTCTTATAAACACTTTCCATAATTAAAAAGTTCTCCATTTACTTTATTATTTAAATAATCCTCCTTCACTGTGTCACTTCACTTTATTATTTAAATAATCCTCTTTGATTTTGTCACTTCACTTTATTATTTAAATAATCCTCTTTGACTTTGTCACTGCACTTTATTATTTAAATAATCATCTTTGACTCTGTCACTTCACTTTATTATTTAAATAATCCTCTTTGACTTTGTCACTTCACTTTATTATTTAAATAATTTTTTCTTTGCAAGCACTTTGACTTCTTTGACCTTTTGGGGTTTTAAGCCAATCATATGAGGGTCCTTCAACTTCGTAAGGCCATAACTCTCAAACCATGAGGAGTTATATGACGTTCCAAATACCACCAGAAATGGCATGACATGTACTATCCATCTAGAATAGTCTTACCTACAAATATATCAAAACTCATACCATTATACATCGAACAAACTTGGGTCCATTACCCAAACCTGTGTGTTACCAGAATTTGCTACCAGACTTTCTTCAAGGGTTGACATCAATGACAACCAACCCAATCAATAGATACCGAGTGTTAGATGATGTCATTTTCTACAAGGATTGGATCTACTTGGTTCTAGAATATACCTTAAAAGGGAAGGTTCTGAAGGTTTGTCACGATTCACCTACAATCGGGCATAAGGGATTCTTTAAAACCTACCAACATATTAGGGAGATATCCTCAAGGAAGGGTCTCAAGGATGATGTACTAAAACACATCCGATAGTGCATGACTTGTCAACAGAACAAGTCTGAGCAGACACACCCCGTGGGTTTACTTCGGCCTCTACCCATTCCGAAGCAGAAATGGGAGAGCATTTCTATGGACTTCATTACAATTCTTCCTCGAGTGCAGGGCAGGGACTGTATATTTGTAGTGGTCGACACACTAACCAAATTTGCACACTTCTTTTCCATACCCAAGGAATACAAGGCCATATATGTAGCATAGCTATTTTTTAGAGAGGTTTTCTGGTTGCATGGTTTACCTAGGCATATAGTCAGTGACAGAGATGGGTGCTTCATAAGCACATTTTGGCAGGATCTCTTCAGGTTGGTGGGCACAGAGTTAGCCACGAGTAACAACTACCAGCCGCAGACAGATATTTTTAAAAAATAGGTGAAGGCATATGTGAGGAATTATGTGGGGGGGGAATATTGCACATGGGTGAGATAGTTGCACAAGGGTGTCTATTGTTAGAACACAACTTACCACATGTCTATCAGGATGTCACTGTTTAGATCATTGTATGGACACGATGCACCCTCTTTTGTGGAGACTTTGTTTGGGGATAGCAAGGTCCCGAGGGCCAAAGACTGGGTTGGGGAGAGTTAGACGGGCGGTAAAGGAGAACCTACAAGCAGCTCAGAACCAGCAGAATATCTATGCAGATAGGCAGAGGTTAGAGCGCAGTTTCAAGGTAGGGGACTTGGTTTTTCTGTGATTGCAGCCATATATACAGTCTTAATTGAAAAGAAACATGGCAGTTAAGTTGAATTCGAGGTTCTATGGGCCGTACAGAGTCAGCAGGAAGGTAGACGAAGTGGCCTACGAGCTATATATACTGTAGGGTAGAAATATTCACAACGTGTTCCATGTTTCTTTCTTTAAAAAGGCAGTGGGACAATAGGTTATCATTTCAGAGGAGTTGCCACCTTTGGATGAGGAGGGATTGTTGGAGTTAGTTTCAGAGGAGGTGCTAGAGTGGAGAGAGCACATATTGAGGAGCAGGTTCATCGAGGAGTTCTTGGTCAGATAGAGGGGACTTTCAGTGGAGGATGCCACATGGGAGGGAGAGCATATATTGCAGCACCCAAGATTGATGTTTCTTAAGGACAAGAAATCTTGGGAAGGGAAGATTGTGATGTCTCATTCCCAAGAATAACCTCAGCATGGACTGACTTAGTATTCATATGTTCTCGTAGACTATAGTCAGGCAGAAATAGAGAAAAAAGGGAGAAATAAGGGTGAATAAATGGCTAAACAATGAATTAAACCAAAAATCATAGGAAAAGTCACTTAAGCCAAAGGCAACGGAGAAATAGAAGAAAAAGGTATAAAGGGGGGGAATTAATTAATTAATCACATTCGAATTAGGAGGAAAGGTTCCTAGCTTAAGTGATGTCAATGAAAAATTAGATCGAGGGAGGTATAAGAAGAGGAATTCGACCTAATTCCTCATTATGTTATGATTTTGATTTGAGAACAAGTTCCATAGGAGGAAGTCAACCTCAGCATATGTTTTGTGGAATATGGAGTGCTCGATTACACACCCTAGCCTATAGGGAGTACCATCCAGGTACTTCACTATGCCAGATCTGTATCTTGCATGTTAGGATATTTAGACACTTAGGAGTTAGTTAAGATCTACTTGGTCTAATATGTCGTTAGGTAAAAGTGTGTTTCCTTAGTATGCATTAGTATGCATTTGTAGTTAGGAAATCTGACGGTCACGATATGTTCCCGACATAGAGTGATCCGACGGTTCATACTCTCCTCGATCTTAACGGCCATTGATCTGTGCCTTAACACCCGATTGGTCCATGATCTCTATTTAAAGAGCATGGAGGGTCATTTTCCGATGATCGATTGTGAGAAACTCTCTTGTAAAATATCTCTGTAATCTTTTTCTTTGCATTAATAAACTACTCCAAGTGGTCGCGTTGGCTGGGGCTGTGGATGTTTCCCCGTAGGGGTTTTACCACGTGAAAACATCGGTGTGTTGATCTTTAATCTGGTTATGTGAGTGGTTACTGAAGGTGTTCGTCCTCTGTTGGAATACCTGTGTTGTCAAACATGGTATCAGATCCTGTTTGAAGACACGCTCCTGTTGTAGATCGAGATCGTGAAGCCGAGTTGCCTCATCTCCATTTTCTGGCATTTCTGTACATTTCTGGGCTGAAAGGACTGTTCCATTGCATCAGGATCACGCTTTTCATTCAGGAACACTTTTCGTTTCACTCTAAAAGGTTTCCGTTTTCCCAAGATACGGCCATTACAGTCAGAATCCAGAGGTATAAAGTCTGAATACGTATTTTTAAATTTTTGCAAAGTTTTGATTTTATTTTGGTTTGTATTTTTTTTTTTCCAGGCTGCTACTCTTTTAGATCTGCGTATTCTCTTTGCCCCGCGCCTTGTGCAATCTCGGCAAATCAGAAACAGATAGGAAAAGGTGCATCTTCCGGGTAAGCTAACCGATATCTAACCCTTGTTGTCATCGAGAAGCGAAATTTTTTTCTTGTGTGAAAAGAGTTTTTTTGGAGCATGCTCTCCAAGGCCGTCTTCAACAAAAACAACAACAACAACAATCCTCCTTCTGAACATTACAATATGTTTTTCTAGATCAGTTGGTTAAAATTTTCCTTATTAAGTAAGAGGTCTTGAGTTCAAGTCTCTCTTTTGTTACTTTTTTTGAAAAAGTTCATGCTAAAAATTGTAAAGTGCATTTCACTTCAAGTATAAAAGTGAATCACTATAAGTAGCTTTATATTTTATTTTAGAGTTATTTTGCATGCAA
>ML819420.1:100294-120826 GCA_009831015.1 Picea engelmannii
ATTGTAAATCCTTCAATCCTATCCCAAGTTGTTCTTAAGGGGGGATGTTAGGATATTTAGACACTTAGGAGTTAGTTAAGATCTACTTGGTCTAATATGTCGTTAGGTAAAAGTGTGTTTCCTTAGTATGCATTAGTATGCATTTGTAGTTAGGAAATCTGACGGTCACGATATGTTCCCGACATAGAGTGATCTGACGGTTCATACTCTCCTCGATCTTAACGCCCATTAATCTGTGGATTAACACCCGATTGGTCCATGATCTCTATTTAAATAGCATGGAGGGTCATTTGCCGATGATCGATTGTGAGAAACTCTCTTGTAAAATCTCTCTGTAATCTTTTTCTTTTCATTAATAAACTGCTCCAAGTGGCCGCGTTGGTTGGGGCCGTGGATGTTTCCCCGTAGGGGTTTTACCACGTGAAAACATCGGTGTGTTGATCTTTGATCTGGTTATGTGAGTGGTTACTGAAGGTGTTCGTCCTCTGTTGGAATACCTGTGTTGTCGAACATTGCATACCTAGTTCAAAGAGTGTGTGTTGCATCTAGTGAGGGAACAAGGGTTAGAGACAATTTTGTGTAGTTGGATGAGACCAAGGTAGATCTTGTCATTTCCTTTTGACCCAGTTGAGAGAGAGCCAGGGTGCTTCTTTTGATCCATCATTCATCAGATTATGATGGTGGAATCTTCCAAGGCACACCAAAAAGCCAGGAAGTACACAACACTTGGGGAAGGACATTTGGGTTTCCAGAGAGCTCACTCGATTAGATCCAGGGAAACCCTCCTGACCCATTACATAGGAGGCTAGGGCGATCATTTTGAGACAAACATCATCTGATTTTGTCGATTGAATCATCAGGGCACATTTCTAGATCCTAGGAGGTGCGCAACCCCTAGGGGATATCATCTGGGATCCATCCAGAGCTTCAGTGATCCGATCTTCAGTCTAACAGATATCAGGAGGAGCCTATAGGCCAGGGCACACAATTTGGGATAGTTTTTAGACCGATCAAATGAGTGTAGCCACCAGGGTGAATATATCCTTCCTTTGCAACAGTTGTCGTGATTTTTTGGAGTTACATGTAGCCGATTTATCTATGCATGTGTAGATCCATTCACATATTCTAATCATGGGTATTTTATATTAGTTACGTTGTATTCTAGTGATGATCCATGAGATCTAGTTGATGATTATTCTTTTGCTTTCAGCATATCAATTTTATTTAATTCTTTTTCCATATAATACATGTTATTGAGTTGCATGGTTCCCATTTACTTGCATGCATGAGATAATTGTAAAACACTCTCTCTATCTGAAAACATGTGAAAAATCACCACGTGTGTTAAAACAAAGACTACAAAACACATCAAGAAACCTCCAAAGTATCATATCCGAGAGCCTAAACATTATTTCAGTAGTTCATATCTAGATCCACCAAATTTGGGATATTTCACAAAAGTCCTTCTTTGTTCCTACACTCCTCACACTAGAAAAAGCCCTTCTTTTCTATCCTAGACCTTGGGGTCTCACCAAATTCTCTCAACCTCGACCTCTCATAAAAATTATTTGACTTTGATCTCCTATCAAAAGTGACTTCTCCTTTACCCCATCCTTGCTTTTATAATTATGAGTTATAATCTATTTCTAATATTCAAAGTGATCTACGGTTGAGATTACATCTCACACTCACTTAAGATTTATATTACATGTTGCATGCTAAACATGTTCCTTAAATAACTCAATTACTAATAAAAACACTTTTACTTTAATTAATTCATTTTAACTAGAATAAACTCACACTGGGATTTCGATGACTTCCACATGCTAAACACAAGCAAATGTGGAAGTACATGTATGATGCTATCACAAACATTTAAGTATTTTCTTTCTTTTGATCTTCGCAGAAGTTGCATTTTAGACTCCATATGCCCAAGGAAGCTATATGACACTAGTCCTCTCTCTTGTAAGGTTACCTTAAACCCTAATCCCCTTCCTCCTTTGACATCTTATGGTAGATTTAGGTTTTATTGGATTTCCTCTTCATTTCTTAACCATTATTAACCAAATGTCTAGGGTTTGTTGCCTTCTTACCTTAGAGTATCACTTGACATCATTTGTTGCATCATTTTTGTAATTTTTAGCCAACTAGGGCTTGACATCTTTCACATTTTGAAGTTGTTTTATGCAATTTTATGTTTCATCAAACATTGGTTATTTAATGTGTTAGTATTAGCTTTCATTTCATCTCTCTTTCATTGCATTGTATTGGTTTTAGGATTTTTATATGTATATTGTCATAACTTGTCACATTGTTGAAGTAGTCATCTTTATTTACAAATTTTATGACAGTCATAGCTTTTCTTTTGATGGTTAGTGTTTTGGGGCATTTATTTTACTTGTTTCACTTGGTAGTTATCATCTGTTTTCTTGAAACACCTCACACACAAATCTAGAATTTCTTCACTTAACCACATTATGTCTATCTTGAAACCTTGATCCAAGTGTTAGTATAATTGAGTAACCAAGATAAAATCTTGTATACTTGATTCAATCTTGTTACAGGATTCCTTGATATTGCTAGGGAATCCTCCCTTGTTTTGGATTTTGATATTTCACTAAAATGAGGGAAAGTAATTGCTAAAGTGATAGTGGAAAGTACTTACATATGTTACACTTGTCAAGCATCTTGTGAAGGCTTTGAAAAAGTGTTAAATTGGGTAATAACATTTTGGTGACATTGACAGGGAGAATTGAGTCATTCTTGCTCAAAATCCAAAGTATATGCTTAAACACTCTTTTGGTGATCTTGCATCGAATCCTTACTTTTATAGCTTACATGGTGACTCCATTGAGGGAAGCAACCCTCTACATTATGCATATATTGATGAACCTTGTTTAACGAGATCATTTGTCTACCCTACAGAACCCAAGTGTTGAAAACATTAATCAAGGACCTAATAGAAGGTTTGTTAATTCTACCAAGGTCTATAAGGGAAGACTTCCCTATTGTAAAGTCTTTATTTGGTGGAAGACTTCCTTTATCTCCAATGTCTTTGCAACCATGGGTTACCAAAGCCTTCAAGCCTTTAGATATTTCTGAGATATAAGGTACCCTCATGGTATACCTAATGTAAATGTGTTGAACCTGCACATAATAGATCTAGCTAGAAAATAACACACAAATTTGTAGAGAGAAATTGAGAAAGAAGAAGCAAGAGAGAAAAAATGGAAGAATTTTCATTAACCGAATGAATAATTAATAATTTACACATGATATACTCTGTATAACTCAACCAATGCACACTGGAGGAGAATCCAATGTGCCATAGTGGTGGTCTAGAGTGATCTGGACACACACCAACAGTTACGGGAGTAAACTGCCACCTATTCTAGTCTCTCGGACAGTTACGAGAGTGAACTACCGCCTAGTTGAGTTAACTAGTCTATCAGTATTCAGTTAACTGGCTAAAATAGATTGAAGTGAGGAGGAGATTAGGTAATCATGGGTAATGCACTAGTCTGGTGATGATCCCAAGGACAATGTGCATTAGTTGGTGATGATCCCAATGTTGCATGGTGACAATACCAATGTAGCATCTAGACTCCACTCAACTGATCAAACTGAAGTGAAAACTGAAGAGAATATTCTCCCTAGAGGAATATTCTTCCTAAAATATAGGAGACTGAATAATGATTAATAAACAAGGAAAAAACTTAGGAAAAATAAATCCTAGGTGTGTGTGAAGTAACACCAACACCCCCCCGGAACATCACTATGGTGAAAATAAAGAATGGGTCCCGGAAACGAGGCCATGTTAGGTACCCAAATACAAAAGATACAATGAAATAAAGTGAGAAAAGAGGGAAAACCTCATGGGAAAAACCCCCCCTCAAGGATAATGTATGTAAAAATAAGAACCGACAGTTGCTAGGCAACTATTATTGGAGAAATTTCTATTTGCAGCACACTAGTTCAGTGGGAGTTAACTTACTAGTTCTATTTTAGACTTTCTAATTTTATACCATCATTATTATGCATGCATTCCTAATTATAGAATGCCATTGCCTATATGAGTGAATATTACTCACTCATTGAACAAATCATAATATACATTGATTCTCATTCTTCATATTGTATCTCTCTTCATTTTCTTGATAAGATTTGTTTGTGTATGCTTTAGCTAGGTCTCATGTGCAGGTTTCCATGAAACACTGACATGGTATCAAAGTCGAGCTGCTTGAAGCAACCCAGACAAGCCAGAGAAGAGAGAAAGATAATTTGAGTAAACCTAGTTTCTTCCATCGTCGCGGCCTATCCCTATCGAAAGGTGCGACGATTCAAGTCTCATGTGCAGGTTTCCATGAAAAACTGATATGGTATCAGAGTCGAGCTTCTTGAAGCAACCCAGACAAGCCAGAGAAGAGAGAAAGATAATTTGAGTAAACCTAGTTTCTTCCATCGTCGTGGCCTATCCCTATCGAAAGGTGCGACGATTTGAATCATCGCAACCTATCCCTATCGAAAGGTGCGAGGATTAGAATCACCGCAACCTATACACAGTCAAGGTGTGACATCGTCACACTGTATTCTTCAACTGGGGTGCAACGATTCAATTTTTCACAATCGTCGCACTCTATCCTTCTCTAGGGTGCGACGATTCAGCATTGTCCCACTTTATCCTTCTCCAGGGTGCGACGATTCAGCTGCCCTCTAGAAAATTGGTTTTCAACAGTAAAATAGCCATATCTCGAAATTTGTGATCTGGGTTGGGCTGAAATTTTGACCAGAGACGTATAACATAGGGATTCTCATGCTCACCAAAAATCTCCAAAACCCACATCCTATTTTAAGATATATATTTGTTTTATCATATCTATAGCTGCCATAGAATCGTCTGTCATATCTCGGAATCCACAATCTGGGTTTTCAGGATCTTTTCAGAATCAATAGCAGGGATGGAGACTATGAAACTTCTTCAATCAATTCTGGTGATAATACTCACACCATACAACTATTTTTAATGGAATTTTAAGGCCACATTCCAACTCAAAAGAAAAGGATTGTATAATTTGACGATGGCGATAGAAACAGAACCTACATCAGTGCTTGAGAAGACCAGATGGCTGAACCGTAAGGATGAGGCCACGAGACTACTTATTGATTTAATCTCCATTGATCTATGGTTTCATGTTTATGCATGCAAGACTCCAAACGAGATCTGGACCACCTTGGAATGACTCTTTGGAAAGTATGATGAGATGTGAGGTTGTATGCTTGAGGTAGAGTTGAATACCTGAGACCCTAAAAGTTTTGATAATATATAGGATTTATTTACTAAATTTAAGTCTTTGATATTGAGCTTGGGTGAATGTGGTATTGGCAAGTCTACACAAGAGAAACAACTTATTCTAACAATCTTGGCCAATCTAGGATCATAATACGTTGTATATGTCTCCAATTTCCATTCTAACATATGTCTTTTGGGAGCAAATTGGAAAATTCCTACGATGGCTCAGTTCATTGAGTCTCTCACACAATAGCAGACAAAAATCATACAGATGGGCCTTATGAAAGATCCCAAAGCACATTCACTCACCATGCATAATGGAAAAGGGTCATCCAATCAGAAATTGAAGCAGAAATGAAAGGAGCTAATACATCCAGAGTCAAAGAAGGAGGGATACTCCAAACCCTTTAAGGATTCTTCAGGTTCCAAAGATTCTTCAAATTCCAAAGGGAAGAAGAAGAAGGGAAAATAGTGCACATATTGCAATAAACTGAATCATGAAGAATCCACATGCATGAATAAGAAGATCAATCTTATGACACAAGTACTTCAGAAGAATAACCTTGGGGACTTCATTCCTGAAGGAACCAAGAAGAAGAAGGAAGAAGACCATACACCTAAGAAAGGTAATCATCATGCTCTGGTTGCAATTAATTCCTCGTCTGATTCATGGATTGCATCACATCATATGGCAGCTAAAGAGGAAGTTTTTACTTCTTTGAGTTCATGCTCTGGACCTCCTATTTTCATGGGGGATGATACTCCAATAACAGTTGCAGGAGAGGGAAGATTGGAACTCCCTAATGGAATTTTTGAGAATGTTTTACATGTTCCAAAGATTTCTATGAATCTGCTCTCAGTTTATCAGATCACTTAAACAGGTAAAAGGGTTGAATTTAAATCAAATTCAGTTACTGTACTTGACATGCATGACAGTTCCATTATTGCAGTTGGTGAGGTAGATCACAAATCACAATTGTATAAGTTCACTAAGTTTACTGACTATGACTCCTCTTTGTTGCTTACACATGCTAATGATAGTAGTAGAGTATGGCATGAGAGATTTGGTCATTTAAACTTTAGGTACATGTAGTGACTTTCCAAGCAAGGAATAGTCAAAGGCTTGCAAGGCATTCACTTTTCTAAAGGGGTTTGTGAAGGAGGCATTCTTGGCAAGCATCCTGAAGAGAAGTTTGAAAAGAGGAAGGCAAGGAGAGCCTTCTCTTCCTTAGATCTTGTTCACAGTGATCTCATGGGTCCAATTCCACATCTGTCCATCAGCAAAGCAAGGTATGTTCTTACATTTATTGATGATTACTCACGCTATACTTGGGTTTATTTTCTCAGACAAAAGTATATAGTTTTTTAGCATCTCAAAGACTTCAAAGCTCTAGTAGAGACAAAAATTGGTAAGAAAATCAAGATCCTTCGTACAGAAAATGGGGGGGAGTATATCAACAAATATGTTTAGAATCTTTGTCGTAAATCTAGTATCCAGTTGTAGCATAGAGTTCCATACACTCCACAGCAGAATGGAGTTGTTGAAAGGAAGAACGGGTCTCTCAAGGAGATGACCAATTACATGTTGCATGCAAGATCACTTCCTTCCAAGCTTTGGGCTGAGGCACTTAACTGTGTTGCTTACATACAGAACAGAGCACCTCACATATCTTTTGAGAATAGGACACCTTTTGAGGCTTGGACATGTGAGAAACCAGATGTCACACACTTTCGCATCTTTGGACCTACAGCATGGGCCCATATTCCTTCTGAAAAGAGGAAAGCCTTAGATCCACAGAGCACACCTTGCATATTTTTGGGATATCCAGATGATGTGAAGGGGTATAGATTGATTGATCCCTCTACAAACTGGCTCATCATTGAGTGCAGCATTCAGTTTGAGGAGAGTAATTTGCATGCACCTCTAGTGTAACATGCAGAGACTCTTATGCTTCCATCAGTTATAGACATCAAAGATGATGATTCCACACACTCAGATGCTACATATTCAGACACGGATTCAGAGGATTATGTACATGTAGATGAGCAGGTAGTACAGCCAAATGAGGAGCCAGTGTTGGAGCTTCAGCAAATTCCCATGTGGGCATAGTCCACATTTCAGGTAGCAAACAACCTTGCAGGAGATCCATTGGACTCAATCGCAGCATGTGGATCCTTATCATGTACTTTCATCTTTTGAACCAATGATGTCCATGCATTGCTATATGGTTCAATCTTCTGATCCACATACCTACAGTGAGGCTGTGGGAAATCCATTATGGAAAGCAGCCATGCAAAAGGAGTATGACTCACTCCTAAAGAATCATACTTGGCATATGGTTCCACTTCCACCAGAAAGGGATATTTTCAGGTGCAGATGGGTCCACGGGATCAAGAGGTACAAGGCTAGACAGGTTGCCAAAGGACTTCATCAAATCCATAAATATTTCTACATATTCATGAATAATTTAAGTGAGCAGAAGTTTTAGACTTTGCGGGATCGTCTTGCAGTGAAGAACAAAGTTGCCTAGAAGTTGCCTTTTCTTCTTTTGATGCATTGTATTTTGAGGGGGGGATTTGTTCCCATGTGGTTTTCCCTCTTTCCTCACTTTTATTTAGTGTTCACTAGTTACATTGTACATGAGTACCTAATATTTCCTAGTAGTCAAGACTCATTTTTTACTCCATAGTGATGTTCAGGAGGGGTGTTGGAGAAATTTATATTTTTGGCACACTAGTTTATTGGGAGTTAACTGACTAGTTCTATTTTAGTATTTCTAATTTTATACCATCATTGTTGTGCATGCATTCCTAATTATAGGATGTCATTTCCTATATGAGTGAATAGCACTCACTCATTGAACAGATCATAATATACATTGATTTTCATTATTCAGATTGTATCTCTCTTCCTTTTCTTGATAATATTTGTTTGTGTATGCTTTAGTTAGGTCTCCTGTGCAGGTTTCCATGAAACACTAACAACTATGTCTTTCACTCCAAGATGACTTCGTAGAGAATGGAACTTATGCTCAGTGAAGGTCTTGGTGAAGATGTATGATGTATGTTCTGCTGAAGGAAATAATTGAAGGTTGATGATCCCATCATGTACTAAGTCTCGGATGTAGTGCATGTGGATATAGATGTGCTTCGTTCGCTGCCTCTAAACTGGATCTCTGCAGAACTTCAAAGTGCTCTAGTTGTCACACCATATGACGATCGGTTGATGAAACTAAATTCCTAACTCAGTGAGAAAATGTTGTAGCCACATAGCCTGAATGGTTATGTTAACTACCCCTATGTACCCTACCTCGGCTGAAGATATAGCAATAGCAGCATTCTTCTTGCTCGACCAACAAATAGGTCCAAAACCAAGACTGAGTGAGTAACCAGATGTGGACTTGCAATCAATGCTATCACCAACCCAGTCAGAATCAGTGAACCTGATGAGGTCCAATGCAGAGTCTGTTGAATAATGAATCCCAAAGGTGATGGTGCCCTATACGTATCGAAGGATACGCTTTGCAGCCTTCCAATGTAGCGCATGTGGCTCCTACGTGAACCTGGAGACTGCGCTAACAACATAGGAGAGGTCTAGTCTGGAGTGTGTGAGATACAACAAGCTCCCCACTAGTTGTTTGTACAGTGTGTTTTCAACCAGTGGAGTGTCCCTGCCATCCTCAAGTTTGACTCCTGATAGGAAAGGAGTCAGAGTAGACTTGTAGTCTGTCATGTGAAATCTCTCAAGGAGATCTCGTTCATACTTGGCCTGAGACAGTTTGATGCCTGATGCGTCCTGACTAATCTCAATTCCAAGGAATAAGTGTAACAAACCCATGTTCCTCATCAAGAACATCTCATGCAGAATCCTCTTGATTGTAGCAATCATTGAAGTCAAGCAACTAGTGATCAGCAAATCATGTACATACAGAACTAGGAGTAGAAGTGAGTCAGTCATCCTAAGCATGTAAACATTCGGGTATGACTTACAATGTACAAAGTTCTATGATAGCAGGTAGGAGTCTATATTGGCATACCATGCCCTCGGAGCTTGCTTGAGGCCACAAAGAGACTTCTTTAGTCGACAGACCAAAGATGAATCCTACATAAATCCCTGGGGTTGCTCCATATAGATCTCCTCAAATAGATCACCATGAAGAAATGCATTATTCACGTTCATCTAATGGACTTCCCATCCTTTGTCTTCCGCAATGGAAAGTTCCAAACCTATGAAATCCATCTTCGCTATTGGAGCAAAGGTCTCATCATAGTCAATGCCATGCACTTGTTGAAAGCCTTTGGCAACAAGTTTGGATTTGTATCTACTAATTTGTCCATACATTGCGCTCTTGGTCCTATAGACTCATCTACACCTGACAAGTTTCCTTCAAGAAGGAAAGGGAACTAGATCCCAAGTATGATTCTCTAGTAGAGAGTTGTACTCCTCCTACATGGCGGATTCCCAAAAGGGATTTCCAGTAGCCTCGCCATAAGATTGTGGATCTAAAGACTAAACCAAGAAAAGATGCCTAGGGGGAAATGGTTGAGTGGAATTGAGTGCAAGAGAAGGCTCCTCGAAATCAGATCGAGTCCTCCTAGTATTGGTTCGATCACCAACAAGATCCCTTGCATCCTGAAGAGTAGTTTGGGCCCACTTGGGCCTCTGCTTTAGCTCTGCATCTGCATCTGGATGCACTGACTCTACATATGACTATAATAAATATGTATCTGGATCATATGAATCCTCTGAATCATAACTCTCATTTGAAGAAGAGTCGGGATCTGCATACTCATCATCTCTGACAGGTGGAAGAACAAAGGTGTCTACATGCGGCTGTTGAGGTACATGTGATACACTTTGCTTGAATTGGACACTACGCCCAATGATGAGCGGGTCTGAGGAAAGATCAATCAGTCTGTATCCCTTCACACCATCGGGGTATCCAACAAAAATACACTATGTTCTATGTGGATCAAGTTCCTTCCTCTTTTCATAGGGAATCTGGGCCCATGCATGTGAACCGAAAATACAAAAGTGGGTCACTTTCGGTTTGAGGCCGCTCCAAGCCTCATAGGTGGTCTTATTCTAGACAGATATATAGGGAGATATTTTTTGGATGTAGGTTGCACAATTAAGTGCATCGGCCCATAATCTCTATGGAAATGACTTTGCATGTAGCATGCCAGATGCCATCTTTTTAAGAGATATGTTTTTCCGCTTAGAAACTATGTTTTGTTGCGGAGTATAAGGAACTATGTGCTGCAACTGAATCCCTGCCTCATGAAAAATATTATGGATCTCATGGTTGACATACTCTCCCCCGTTATCAGTTAGGTGGACTTTGATTTTCTTTCCTGACTGTGTCTCAACCAGGGCTTTGAAATATTTGAGGTGTTGAAAGACCTCTGATTTTTTCCTAAGAAAGAAACTCCATGTGAAACATGATAAATCATCAACAAAAATGAGCACGTACCTCACTTTGTTGATTGATGGATGCAAAAAAGGTCCCATGAGGTGACTATGGATCAGATCTAAAGGAGAAGAAGCTCTCTGAGTCTTTCCATTGTTTAATTTCTCTTGAGTTGTTTTCCAAGAACACAACCCTCACAGATTCCTTTGTACAAATGGATGTCTGGTAGACCATCAACCAATCCTTCCTTGATAAGTTGTTGCATATATCTGAAATTTAAATTCCCGAACCTTTCATGCCATATCCTACTGCTTTCATCAGCATGGGTAAGCAGTAAAACATAATTTGGTTCAATAAATTCAAAAAATGTATACAATCTAGATTGATGATTTACCTCATCAGTAGCAACCTTGGAATTGGTTTGCATGTCATAGATGTCCACTACATCAAGTGTGAATATGAATTTATTTCTGGTGTCGAAATTTTTCATATGATACATGGAGAGAATATTGACGGAAATTTTGAGAACGTGCAGCACATTCTCGAACCTTTCGTTGGTGAGTTCAACCCTTCCTTTGTCAGTGACCTCGACTGGAGAGTTGTCCAACATCATAATAGGAGGACCATTGCATGCATCCAATGAAGAATATATTTCTTTTGTGGCGTCCATGTGATGTGATGCTCCTGAATCTACGATCCAAGCATCGAGAGAGGAGTTGATGGATCATGGCTAGAATTGCCTTTCTTGGGATTCTGATCTTCTGGCTTCTTCTTCTTGGCACCCTTGAGGATGCGATCTCCAAGGTTATTTTGCTGAAGTATCTAAGTCATTAGATCTATTTTTTTCTGCATGCATGTGGATTCTGGATGGAATCCTTTATGGAAGTATGTGCATTTCTCCCCTTTTCTTCCCTTTCCACCTTTGGATCCGAAGGCATCGATGAAGGGTTTTGAGTACCCTTCCTTCTTCAGATTTGCATGTGATTTCCTTTTGTCTTTATATTTATCTTTATGATATTGATGAACACTACCATCTTGCACAGTAAGTGCATGCACCTTTGGGCCTTTGATTTTTCCCATGTTGATGAGCTTGGTCTGCTCTTGTGTCAGGGATTTGA
This sequence comes from Picea engelmannii, assembly GCA_009831015.1. Lineage (NCBI taxonomy): Eukaryota > Viridiplantae > Streptophyta > Pinopsida > Pinales > Pinaceae > Picea > Picea engelmannii. Next base: position 112,114 of record ML819420.1, read on the forward strand.
TAAATTCCTCAAGAGAAGGCATCTTCCAGGTGGATCCAGAGGTGAATTTGATTAAATGGAATGTGGATAGAAACACTGATAATTCAGGACCAAGTTTGGAGAGAATGGTGAGAACCATTTGTTTCTCCTCCTTAGATTTATCAACCTTGCAAGCCTTGAGTTGCGACAGTAAATCCTTAAATTTTGTAAAGAAATCTTGGAGATTGTTGAAGATTTTTTGATCCAATGTGAGAAATTCCACCTTGATCATGTGTCCCTTCCTCTCATCATGTTTTCCAAAGATCCCTTCCATGGTGGTCCAGGATTCATTGGGGGTTTTACAGGAAGATATGTGAAAAAGGAGATCGGGAGAAATGAGACTGCAAATTGTTTTGAATGCTTCATCCATTCGATTTAGATACTTGGATTTTTCTATGCTTGATGTCAGTTATATCTCTATGTTCATGGTTAACCTATACAATCCTCTTCTTCTAATATTCATGATCATCTTCTCCTTCCATGCAAATTAATTGTAAGGTGTAAGGATGAATTCTTTTGGGAATTCCATTTTTCCGTTGTCTTCAATCTTTGGTACCTGCAAAAATAATTCGGTGTGTATTTTTATTATCATTCCATTGACTTTGATACCATGTAAATGTGTTGAACCTGCATAGAATATATCTATCTATAAAATAACACACACATTTGCTGAGAGAAATTGAGAAAGAAGAAGCAAGAGAGAAAGAATGGAAGAATTATCATTAACCGAATGAATAATTAATAATTTACACATGATATACTCTGTATAAATCAACCAATGCGCACTAGAGGAGAATCCAATGCACCATGGTGGTGGTATAGAGTGATATGGACACACACCAGCAGTTACGGGAGTAAACTGCCACCTAGTCTAGTCTCTCGGGAAGTTACGAGAGTGAACTGCCACCTAGCTAAGTTAACTAGTCTATCAGTCTTCAGTTAACTGACTGAAACAACGTGAAGAGAGGAGGAGATCAAGGAATCATGGGTAATGCACTAGTCTGATGATGATCCCAAGGACAATGCACATTAGTTGGTGATGATCCCAATGTTGCATGGTGACAATACCAATGTAGCATCTAGACTCCACTCAATTGATCAAACTGAAGTGAAAACTGAAGAGAATATTCTCCCTAGAGGAATATTATTCCTAAACTATAGGAGACTAAATAATGACTAATAAACAAGGAAAAACCTTAGGAAAAAGAAATCCTAGGTGTGTGTGAAGTAACTACAACACCTAATAAGTTTAATAAACGGTTGCCTAAATTTCCTAGTAATAATGTAATCATTGTTGAAGAGCATATAGATACCTTTTATGCATGCTTTCATAATCACTCTCTTAATAATGATGATGAATATGTTTCCATGAAACTCTTTTCTACCTCTCTATTTGAAAATCCAAGAGAGTGGTATAATAACCTTCATAACAAAAGTATTAAGACTAAGTAGCAAACTTTTCATGATGTTTTTATGAAAATACGGGGAATAAATAAGGATGGTAGGTTATTGTTAGTCCAATTTAACGAAATGAAGAAGAACGATAATGAATCAGTAAAATAATTTGATGCAAGATTTGAGAATTACTTAAGCAAATTCCTCTCTCACAAAAGACCCTAGCAACACTGAAAAATATTAGGGACTAGTACATGGGAAGGTACTACACTTATGTTAGGATCTATGGGAGTTATGAGGCCCTACATATCTTACGAAAGTATGTTCCTGATAGGTTGTTTTCTCGGGAGGTTACTTACCAGACAATAGAAACAGGAAAAATACAATACAGTTGTGGTCAAGACTGAAACAACTCGATAACCTTAAAAATATGAACAAACCCCAACAACATCAATAAGCAAATATTTTGTAACCAATTTAATTGAAATAACTAAATTTCATAAGAGGGAGAAATATGAACTCACTTGTGGCTCTATGTTCGATGTAGTTCCTGAATTATAAAATCCTCTCACCCATTCTTGATTGCTTCTTATGAAAGCTATAAAACTTATGCATACAAGTCTCCAAGAAAAGTAGTTATACTAATAACCAAATTGTTAGTCTGATCAAATATGAAATAAATTAATACAGTTAATGTTCTAATTAATAATAACTCAATAACCATGAATTAAACATTGAGAACACAATATGTCGAAGGAATGATCATATTACATTTAAATCAACAATCTTTAGGTTACATTGTATACATGTGTTGTTGTGGCACTGCTTTACCGAAAATACCTTGGGTCCCTCCACCCAAGCTTCTACTATAGGGTATATCTCAATATTTGATACACCAACAGACTCCAGGAGAATTCAAGGAAGCTCCTGGTCAGATAAAGTGGTGTTCAATAATGACTAGAAACAAGGGTTTCTAGGTTGAGAACCAATAAAGTAAGGAAGATTTAGGGGTTTTCAAACATGGAGGGAATCAACCAACATTTTTTTTATTCAATATGAATTCATCCATTACCTTTATCCTTAGATTAATTTCCTATTTGATCCATCTTCAGTCAGTTAAATACGGTTAGGTACGGGTAAACAGAGTTAGGTAACTAATCAAACCCATAACTCAACTTGCAATTACACAAAATATTATTTTTGAGAATTTATTAACATGCACATGGCTTTCCTTTAAGCGACCCCCGTATGCGCATGCTGCATAACCACCAGGGTGCGTACAAGTTCCAAAAAAAAAAAATTTAGAAGATATCAAGGAGGTATGGGGAAAAGGTGTCTAGAAGTAGGATAGGGACTAGGCCAATAAGATCATCAATGCTTCAGTGGTGGAAATTGATGCTATAACAACTAATAATAAGAAACTTTGGCCTACATTCCCTCTAAACATAGGGAGATATGTATTATCCAATGGTCCTCATGCTAAAAAGGAGGTTTAAGCTCTACAAGAGATATTCCTATGTATAGGGGAAACCAAGGGGCATGACCCAAAGGATATGGTAATTAATCATGTCAAATTTGTTGGACTAACTCACCCTATAATTCATGAAGTGAACTATGCAGAGGAAATATTCAAAGCGGTTTTCTTCTTTGAAGAAGTATGAAGCAGGTTTCCAGATGAGCCAACTAAGAAGAAGAATAAAGGAAGATAGCCAAGGAACAATTTGTATTGCTTCTAGAGAAGGAAAAATAAAAATAAGAAGAAAAGGAAGAAGAAGGAAAGAGAAAAGCAGAGGAAAGATACCAGAAATCCCTGGACGCGGAAGAAGAATACCAAGAAAATAGGCAAAAATAAAAAAAGGAGAAGAAAAGGGGCCAAGATGAAACAAAAAGGGATACCAGGAAATAATCCATTGAGCAGATTACAGAAGTGAATGAAGAATTCTTAAATGACCAGCTGGTTAAACCAACAAAACTGATAACATTATCTAAATACTTTATAAAGAAGACCAAGAAAAGTTTGAATATGATCCCAAACCTAGAGGTCAAGCTAGGCAACAAAACCCTGACGGATACCTTTTATGTAGTTGACTTGTTAGACACATATGCAATGTTGGGGGTACAGTGGCTATATTCATTGGGAGATATTGGGTTCAACTATCAAACTTTGACCATGAGTTTCAGAGATGCCAACAAATTGAGAGTGGTATTGAGAGGTATGTCTATAGGAGCACCCAGAGCAGTATCAACGACGAGGATGGAGTGGATCTTCCGTCATGGTGATGTGGCATATGTAGCAGAGTGTCTGATCACCACCCGAAAGGATTCATAGGGCAGAGACCATTACCATCCATAGATCAGAGAGCTTCTGAGTCATTATGAGCCAGTGTTTGGGTCGATACCACCACGGAGGTCACCATACATAGGGTTTGAGAAAACTATTGAGTTGGAGGTGGGGGCTACACATGTGATCATTGTTCCCTATAGACACCCCAAGAGATTCAAGCACGAGATAGAGAAAGAAATCGAGAAATTTATTGCGATGGGGCACATCAGGCCCATCACGAGTCCTTTTGCTTCTTCAGTCATATTGGTACTAAAGAAAGATGGAACATTGAGGATGTGCATAGACTACAGATCCCTCAATAAGAAAATGATAAAGAATGGGTACCCCAACCCGCGCATAGATGAGTTGATGGAAGAGCTACATGGGGTAGTTTTCTTCACCAAGACTAGTCTGCAGTCGGGATATCATCAGATCAGAATCAGAGAGGAAGAAATAGAGAAGACATCTTTCATATTCCATTTTGGGCACTTCAAGTTTTTTGTCATGTCGTTTGGGTTGAGCAACACATTGGCCGACTTAGAAGGGACTTCCAGTGGAGGATTCCACATGGGAGGGATAGCATATATTGCAGCACCCAAGATTGATGTTGCTTGAGGACAAGCAATCTCGGGAAGGGAGGATTGTGATGTCTCATTCCCAAGAATAGCCTCAACGGGGAGTGAATTAGTAGTCTATTTGTTCCTGTAGACTATAGTTAGGCACAAATAGAGAACAAAGGGAGAAATAAGGGTGAATAAATGGCTAAACGATGAATTAATCCAAAAAGCATAGGAAAATTCACTTAAGCCAAAGTCAACAGATAAATAGAAGAAAAATGTATTAAGGGGGGACTTAATTAATTAATCACATTCTAATTAGGAGGAAATTTTCCTAGCTTAATTGATGTCAACAAAAAATTAGATCGAGGGAGGTAAGAAAAGAGGAATTCGACCTAATTTCTCATTATGTTATGACTTTGATTTGAGAACAGGTTCCAGAGGAGGAAGTCGACCTCAGCATATGTTTTGTGGATTTCTAGATGAAACCACCACCACATATCGGTTTTGGTGTTCAGAGACACACCCTAGCCTATCGGGAGTACCATCCAGGTACTTCACCATGCCAGATATGTATATTGCATACCTAGTTCAGAGAGTGTGCATTGCAACTAGTGAGGGCACAAGGGTTAGAGATAGTTTTGTGTAGCTCGATCAGACCAAGGTAGATCTCTTTATTTCATTTTGCCCTAGTTGAGAGCGAGCCAAGGCACTTCTTTTGATCCATCATTCATCATATTCTGATGGTGTAATCTTCCAGGGTGCACCAGATAGCCAGCAGGTGCACAACACTTGGGGAAGGACATTTGGGTCTCCAAAGAGCTCACCGGATCAGATCTGGGGAAACCCTTCCAACCAATTACAGAGGAGGCTAGCACACTCATTTTGAGATAGATATCATTTGATTTCGCTGATGGAATCATCAGGGCAAATTTCTAGAGCTCAGGAGGTGCGCAACCCCTAAGGGATCTCATCTGGGGTCCATTTAGAGCTTCAGTGATTCGATCTTCAGTGTGACAAATATTAGGAGAAGCCTAGAGGCCATGGAACACAGTTTTTGATAGTTTTCATATCGATCGGATGAGTGTAGCCACCAGGGAGAATATATCCTTCCTTTCCAGCAGTTTTTGTGAGTTTCTGGAGTTGCATGTAGTCGATCTATCCGTGCATGTGCAGATCCATTCACATCTTCTGATCATGGGTATTTTATATTAGTTACATTGTATTCTAGTGATGATCCATGAGATCTAGTTGATGATCAGTCCTCTTATTTTAGCATATCAATTGTATTTCATGCTTTTTCCATATAATACATGTTATTGAGTTGTATGGTTCTCATTTACTTGCATGAATGAGATTCATAATACACACATGCAAAATAACCACGCATTCTAAAAAAAAGACTATAAAATGCATCTAGAAACCTCCAGAGTATCAGATCCGAGAACCTAAACACTAGTTCAGCAGTTCATATCCATATCCACCAGATTTGGGATATTTCACAAAAGTCCTTCTTTGCTCCTACACTCCTCACACTAGAAAAAGTCCTTCTTTTCTATCCTTGACCTTGGGGTCTCACCAAATTCTCTCGACCTCGACCTCTCATCAAAATTATCTTACTTTTATCTCCTATCAAAAGTGACTTCTCCTTTACCCCATCCTTGCTTTTATAATTATGAGTTATAATCTACTTCTATTCTTCAAAGTGATCTGCAGTTGAGATTACTTCTCACACTCACTTAAGATTTAGATTACATGTTGCATGCTAAGCATGTTCCTTAAATAACTCAATTACTAATAAAAACACTTTTACTTTAATTAATTCCTTTTAACTAAAATAAACTCACACTGGGATTTTGACGACTTTGACATGCTAAACACAAGAAAATGTGAAAGTACATGTCTGATGCTATTACAAACATCAACATACCTTAAGGTTTGATTCTTAAGTCTTTTCTTATTTTTCATCTTCGTAGGAGTTTCATTTTAGACTCCATATGCCCAAGGAAGCTAGATGACACTAGTCCCCTCTCTTGTAAGGTTACCTTAAACCGTAATCCCCTTCCTCCTTTGACATATTATGGTAGATTTAGGTTTTATTTCATTTCTTAACCATTAGTATCCTAACATCTAGGGTTTGTGGCCTTCTTACCTTAGAGTATCACTTGACATCATTTGTGGCATCATTTTTGTAGTTTTCAGCCAACTAGGGCTTGACATCTTGCACATTTTGAAGTTGTTTCATGCAATTTTGTGTTTCATCAAGAATTGGTTATTTAATATGTTAGTATTATCTTGCATTTCATCTCTCTTTAGTTTCATTTTATTGGTTTTAGGATTTTTATATTTATATTTTCATAACTTGTCACATTGTTGAAATAGTCATCTTTATTTACAAATTTTATGACAGACATAGCTTTTCTTTTGATGATTAGTGTTTCAGGGCATTTATTTTACTTGTTTCACTTGGTAGTTGTCATCTATTTTCTTGAAACACCTCACACAAAAATATGGAATTGATTCACTTAACCACATTATGTCTATCTTGAAACCTTGATCTAAGTGTTGGTATAATTGAGTAACCAAGATAGAATCTCGTAGACTTGATTCAATCTTGTTACATGATTCCTTGAGATTGCTAGGGAAGCCTCCCTTGTTTTGGATTTTGATATTTCACTAAAATTAGGGAAAGTAATTGCTAAAGTGACAGTGGAAAGTACTTCCATATGTTACACTTGTCAAGCATCTTGTCAAGGCTTTGAACAAGTGTTAAATTGGGTGATAACATTTTGGTGTCATTAACGGGGAGAATTGAGTCATTCTTGCCCAAAATCCAAAGTATATGCTTAAACACTCTTTTGGTGATATTTCATTGAATCTTTACTTATATAGCTTACATGGTGACTACATTGAGGGAAGAAACCCTCTACATTATGCATATTTTGATGAAACTTGTCTAGCAAGAACATTTGGCTACCCCACATAACCCAAGTGTTGAAAACATTAATCAAGGACCTAATAGAAGGCTTGTTAATCCTACCAAGGTCTATAAGGGAACACCTCCCTATTGTAAAGTCTTTATTTGTATGAATACTTCCTTTATCTCCAATGTCTTTGCAACCATGGGCTACCAATGCCTTCAAGCCTTTAGATATGTCTGTGATACAAGGTACCCTCATGGTATACCTAATAAGTTTGATAAATGGTTGCCTATATTTCCTGGTAATAATGTAAACATTGTTGAAGAGTATATAGATACCTTTTATTCATTCTTTCATAATCACCCTCTTAATAATAATGGTGAATATGTTTCCATGAAACTCTTTGCTATCTCTCTAGTTGAAAATCCAAAAGAGTGGTATAATAACCTTCATAACAAAATTATTAAGACTAAGTAGCAAACTTTTCATGATGCTTTTATGAAAATGTGGGGAATAAAGAAGGATGGTAGGTTATTGTTAGTCCAATTTAATGAAATGAAGAAGAACGATAATGAATCAATAAAAGAATTTGATGCAAGATTTGAGAATTACTTAAGAAAATTCCTAATGACATTATCCTAAAGGATGGTGTCTTCCTTCTCCAATACAAAAAATGCCTTTGAGGGGAAATTTGGATTTATGCTTACATACAAGTCCTCAAAGACACTTATAAAATCATAAGACAAAGCTACTAAGATTGAGGAAAACATCTTGGCTTCTAAGGTAGAACATTTTCATGTCCCTCACGCTAAGGCTAAGCTTAGGACTATGAATAATGTTGAACCTACCCAAGAATCTATAACACTCTTGGCCCAAAAAAATGAGCAACTAACAACTGAATTTTTTCAAAATCAGAGACTTATCATGAATAAAATGACGAACCTAAAGAGAGATCAACAACAAAATTTTCTTCCTAGACCTCAATACAATGGTAATCGACAACAAAGGGGAAACCAGGTTGGAAGCCTAGATCTCCTATCGAGTAAAGAGTCCCTAACCCCATAGCACCTACTAATGTGATTAATCAAGAAGATGGACCTTGGTGTCTACCTTGTGGTGATTCTCATTGGGAATATGAATGCCCTAGACTTCGTAATAATGGTGATAATGAGGACCCTAGTAATTATGAACACGTGAATTTTATTGATGCATTGGATCATGTTTACACCATATCATCCCAAGAGTACTACAAATTCACCTTGGAACAGCTTGATGAAAGTAAACAAGAGGTCGTTAGGAAGGATAGGTTAGAAATTATAAATCAAATGGATGAGGAATCTAGGGAAAGGCTTAGAAAAAATGAATATTTAACTTATTCTAGAATAAAGAAAACACCTCAAACCTCTCCTAGTGATCCAAAACCTCCTCAGATAAAATAGCCTTTACCATTTGATACTAACACTCCTCAACCAACCTGCAACAAGAATGACAGAAGTATT
>ML819421.1:22909-36040 GCA_009831015.1 Picea engelmannii
ATGCACTAGAATCCTGCTGCAACCTTTGAATGAGAGTCGACACTTTTTCGTCATTCTTCCATTCATCCCTTGATTCTATTATCCAATTGGGTTGGATGATCGATATATCACAGAGAAAGTTCTCAATGTGCTATGTAACTGAACCCTTTTGCTTGAGATTTATCAATTGACTAAAGAAGGTACTGCTCCTTATATCCTCATAGTGTGATATCATTTCTTCTGTGAAAATTGTCCAAGTGTCGAGTGATTTGCGAGAACAAATCCATCGATACCATACAAATTGATTGGGTTCTAAATATAAAGAAGTAATTCATACCTTTTGTGTATGTTGCACATTATGTAGATCAAAGAATTGCTCCATCTAAAGTATCCATGTGATAGGGTCCTTTCCATCAAACTTCCTCATATTCATCTTAGGAACGTGGTTGGTCTTCAACCCAAAGTTGGAGTTTCTCCATTATTGATTCACCTTCCTTGTGTCCTCATCATGAATTTCATGGGATACATTTTCACTTTCAGGTGCCCTCTCTATTAGGATTTTTTTCAATCCTTCCATGATATCCCCCTTTAAACCATCCATCTTAGTATTTATTGCCTCCAACTTAGCTTCCATCTCTTGTAGTTCATATTTTGTTACTGTATTATTTTGTAAATCATTTATGCCCCTACGCATTTCTTCACCTTGATCAAGAGTCCAAGTAGGATTATTTGGAGGCTTATTTGGTGTAGAAGTTCCCTTTTTTGGTGGCATGTTGGCCAAGTATCACTTTAAACCTTGATTTTGAATTGGTTTTGCTAGACAATCTTCCTTTTACTGTATCTCCAAAATTTCAACCCTTATGAGTATGAAATTTTATTTTTTGTAGGTCTCTGATATTTCTTCTTATCAATTCCACAGGACTGATCAAAATTGGATGCACCAAGTGGAATTTACGGTAACTTCCCCACAACTTGCTGATTTTGTTTTCCTTTCTGGGAGATCTCACTTGTATAGCATTCCACGCACAAAATAATTGATACAAAATTTTGAAACTCGTACAAAAACTACTAAGGGATGTACACTATCCAATGCAACTAGTCCCACTCAATTTGGATACTCTAGGAATAAGTTATGATTGTTTTACCTGGAACACCTGCTTGAGACTAGTCAATAGGACTAGTCAGATACCCTATCTTCCACAAGGTGTATCTACAAATGTAAGATGACCCAGAAGATTAAATTGTTACCACAAATACCTTAATAATTTCTATGAATATCCTCCAGATTTTTGGGTTGGAAACGTTACAGAAAAAAAATTATAGCGAAAATTCCGCAATGATTCAATTCAGGATGATTCCAAAACCCTATATTGGAAAGGTTGTATCTCTGAAAGTATAAGGCCTCAGGAGCTTAAATTTTAACCCAACGTACCTTGATCCGTCTACTAAATATCCTCCAAGTACTTCCTTCTAAATCATTGTAGAAAACAATTTATAGCGAAAATTCCAAGGTGTCTCAGATGTAGCAGTGAAACCCCAAGACCTTGAGCTCTGATACCATATGTTACAAACCAAATATCAATATAGCGTAGAAAAACATCAGAATAATTACACAACGCCTTGAAAAAGAGATAAATTCATATAATAAGCCTTTTTCTAGGGGGAAACCTCCTTATGCCCACATAATGTTCAAATACAAGATGATTCCAAATGAAAATGTCTCGGTATATATAGGAGACTAGGAGGTATAATTACAACTAATGGACTGAAACCGACATAAATAAAATAACATTACTAATTTAATATGCCCCAATTAAGGGGTAATAAGGCACTATTTAGGGCTTAACATTGGTATTATCACCAGAGTGGCACATTACCGATTCTTTTAGTCAGTTAAGTGAGGATTGAGAGGCTAGTTGACTTATACTAGGTGGCAATTAACTCTCATAATTGTCGGTGTCTGTCTAGATCACTATAGACCACCACTATGGCGCATTGGCTTCTCTTCCAGTGTGCATTAGTTGATTTATACATATTATATCATGTGTAAATTATCATTCATTCTTCAGTTAATACAATTCTTTGATTCTCTCTCTCTCTCGTTTATGTCTTCTCTCATTTTTCTAAAAACTGTGTATGTCCTTTACTAGCTAGATATTATATGTGCAGGTTCATCCACATTTACAAGAATTAGGGTAAGGGAATATGTGCAAAGGAGAAAAATTACCACCATTGTATCTACATGGAGAACCACAATCCTTTCATGCCAATCCATGCACACAAATGACATTAACTCAAATTTCAAATATGATGTATGGAAAAGTGTCGGAGCACATTTGTTTCCAATTATTAATTACCAAACCCTTTTGCAAATGCTAACTATCATATCCACATATTTTCCAAGTGCTTGAACCATGTCAAAAATAATTGCCAAGAACATGAACTATGAAAAAAAGTACTTGCCAAGTATGTAAACAAACTCCCAAATATTTTCAAAAGATATGAACCACATTCCAAAATTTCCAAGTATACAATTTCCACATCTATAGTTATCATGATTACTATTTTTTTCTAGTTTGAGGTGAGCCTAGGACTCAAGGTTTAATGTTTTATCCTCCATTAAGTTTAAGTGTTGAAACAACTTATACCTTGAATACTTTAAGCATTGCAATGTAACTTTAAAATAGGCATTGGCACATTTTCTTGCACACTAAAATTTGCATGTGTTTTTCCAAGGTATCCATGACAACCTTAAATATTAATCATAGTCATGAGTAATCATAAATGAAACATGCCATAAAATTATCAACATTAAAACATCTTAGCATAATCACTATACAATACATAGATAAACTTAAGTATGAGCATTACACCTAAATAGATATAACTCAATGACCTTATCATCCTATCACTTAAGTGCACATTAGGAGGTGGACCTTATAGTAGACAAAGGGAATGGGAATTCTAACTCTTTGGGGGAGCAAGAGCATGAGGATAAGAAATCACTTTTTCATCTACATGAGTGGGAAGAAACAAAATCACAATATAAATCATCATGTCAATCATACAAATCAATTGAAATTAGAAATAAAATAACAACTCAAATACTTGGATATTCGATGGTTGTACTCATATGATATTCATTTAACACTGCTCCAATAGATCTCCTCCAGTAGTTGTTCTACTAATTTAACCAACACTTAAAGAATCAACAAAATAATAAATAAATTAACAAACATTTTTATGACTAAATAATAATTAAAAAGACTTGAGTGCATGAATCCCTGAATGAGATCCTCTTGGTTTCGATAATAATTTATTGGAGTAGTCTAATCTTGGAGTAAACCTCCCACGATTTGATGGTGCAACAACGAAGTGAACATTGACTTTGTTGTTTCTCTGTTGGATCGAGGGAGGTTTTCTCCAAGATTATACAAATCCTAATTTATTCTCTGTTGAACATGGCCAACCACATGAAGGTGGAAGCTCTTATGGCCCCTCCCCCCCTCACATCACTCTCAATCCCCGGTACCCAATCTATCTACTATAAAATAGTTGAAAGGAACACATTAAGATACATGCATAGACACTAGAAAAACAACAAATTCATAAAGAAACATATGTGGTTTTGTGCATAAAGAAACATATAACATTCATTCATTAATAATAGACACAAAATACTTCATCTCAATAAATTTTATCATCAAAAATATGTTTTCACAATATGGTACATGATGTTTCTAATTATATAACTAGTAAAATAATTTCTTTTTTGGTTTCTTTATTTTTGAAATGAATTCAAAAAGGATGTCAATAGTTCCTTCTTCCCCTTCAGTTGTTCAAGCCTTTGCATGTCTTATTGAAAACCTAGTTGTGTACTCATGACATCGAGGCTATTGCAATGGGAGGCATGAATCATTAGTTACAATAAGAAAGAAATGTTAAATTGATATTTTTTATTTATTATTATTACACGTATTTGATTAATAAAAATAAAATTAGAGTGTTCTTTACCTGTTTGAGTAGCGGAGGCAAGCAAAGTTGTTTAAGATGCGACCATATGTTCCTCTTCTTGTCTAGATTCATCCTCTGCATGCACTATAGTTGAAACATGAAAGGTTTTAATTAAAACACATTTTGCAATTAAATATTTTTAATTGTAATCTATACTACATTTTTTATAGAACATGAAATACCTCCAGTATAGAGTTGCACACCACCTTCATTGGGTGGCACTCCACTATCACTAGGTTTTGTTCTGCTAGTGGGGACACTTGTTTCTTCATTAGTTTCCTGCTTAAAAAACACAAACACATTATTTTATGGTAAAAAATAGCAATCAATATATTGTACAAGTAATACATTATAAATAATCTTCGTTGATTTTATTTACCTGTGTGTCAGTTTGAGTGCCGGAAGGTTGTGTTTCCCCCAAGATTTTTTTTCTTTCAACCACGTCTTGAAATTCATTCTTGAAAGAAAGCTTGCGGTCTTCCTCTGTTGGATCTTGTTTGAACTCCAAGCCCTACAATTTTTCATAAGAACATGATTTGTGCTTCTTTTGTGTAATTAAATTAAAAATTTTAACAATATATTATTTGGATGCAATTGATTTTTTTATACTTGCAATTTGTATGACTAGTTTTGAGTAACCACCCGAGCCAAGTTTGTGTCCCCATATTTTTCTATTTTGTCCTTGGTGGCTTTGGATTTTTCTGGGAGCATATATTGAAAAGTTTCAAATATGTAATTAGATGTCACAATGAAAATATTATTAGAAGTGTCGCATACCTTCCCGAGTCAGGTGGTGTCTTTCCTTCTTTTTTGAGCATCTTCTCCTTTGCATATTCATGTAGGGTCCTCCTCTGCCTCTCAGGAATCATTGGAGCATGCTCATACTTAGGGTTCTTTTGCAGATGAACCCTATATTGGTCCCACATTTATTTTAAATATGCACTGTCTTTTGAGGAGACTCTCGATTTAATGAAATAACCCTCACCAAATAGGCCAACCAACTTGTTAATGAGTTCATCTTTTAACTTGGAAATTTGGGAATTCCACCTTGTGCATTGTTGGTTGTGGAGCCTGATTATCTTCCTACTCAGAGATTTTTGTTTCCAGCTATGTTTATACCCCATGAAGAGTATACACCCCAGAAGACTGTACACCCTTCCACGCGAGGGGGTTGCAGGGGGGGCTTCCCCCCTACAGGGTCCGGGGGTTCAGGGGAGAATCCCCCGAAGGAAAACTTTCCTTGTAAATGTATATTTTAATTTTGTAGTCAATCTGAAACATTCATTATAAGGTCACAGATATGATGGTAGAAGTTTGTTAGGGGTTTTTTTCCCTAGAAGGAAACCCTATTTTATGAGAGAATTTTATTATGGTTGGGTATTATTATGAATATTGTATTATGAGAGAGGATAATGTGAGAGAGAGAAGAGGAAGTTACAATGGTTGAGCTATAGGTTGTATCCCTTCATTTTTCTAGATAATAAAAAGGAAGGACCTGGCAATTTCTCTGGTGGATGTAGCCCACATTGGGTGAACCACATATATCTTTGTCGCTATTGTATTGTGTATTTTATGTGTTTTATTTCCACATTTGTTTCATTTTATTGCTCAACGATCCTATTTTTCTAACAAATGGTATCATAGAAAAAGGTAACTTGTAGGAAAAGAGGGTTCCTAGTTCGAGTGGGAGCAATGGCAGAAGATGGAAAATTTAGGGTCGAGAAATTTAATGACAAAAACTACCAGTTATGGAAGATGCAGATGGAACATTATTTATATTAGAAGGATTTGTTCCTACCATTGGGTGGGATAGAAAATAATTTTATGGCCATGAAGGATGAAGAATGGGAGGCTCTTGACAGAAAGGCACTAGGAACGATACAATTGAGCCTAGAAGCGTCGGTGGATTTCAATATTTCAAAAGAAAAGACAACGAAGGAGTTGATGGATGCATTGGATAAAATGTATGAAAAACCCTTGACATCCAATAATATATTTCTAATGAAGATATTATTTAATATGAAGATGTTATAAGGTGGGTATGTTGTAGATCATTTAAATGAATTTATGATGCAGACCTCACCTCGGCCTCGTCCGCGATCACCAGGACCTTCTTCTTTCCTTGGTCCGAAGAACTGAATTGTTATTCAACTTCCTATCAGAAGTTCTCGATACCCACGGACTGCTCATGGTGATCTCCCTTCGTCCTATCGGGAAATCGGACCTCGCGTGGTAGCGAATCCTGTACTCGGGTTGCACTAAGCTCTGAAACCTGATAAATATTCCCTTCGCTCCTTTCTCTGTCCTTATCAGGGATTTTCCCGTCGGGAAATCGGTAAACACACACAGTCGTTTGTCGTTGTTCCCACAATTCTCTGATTCCTGAACTCCGATGCCACCTGTCTTCTGTACTGTCACCTAGACCCCACGCTTTTCGGTAAATCGGGAAATCGTGTTTCGGGAATTCACGATTCCTGTGGCACCGTTATACAAGACCTTCCAAGTCCCGAACTCTGATATGCGATGCCACCTGTCAATACTGAACAATATCACTGTGGGACACGTCGCAATTCGGAGTTTCGTGAATCCTCCGTGATTATTTCGATACCAAAAATTCCGAAGTGCCGAACCCCGGCTCTCCGGGATATCGTGCCACGTGTCCCATCCACGATCAACGGTTCCAGCTACGTCGGGAAATCGCTAATCTCCCTCACGAATCCTGGCCGTTGATTCCTCCTTTTGAGAATTACTCGAAAATGACTAAGTGCCTCTACCGACACTTGTCCTCCAAGCCCGCGCTCGCAGCTCCTGCTTGAAACCTCCCTCGGCACGAACCTTCTATGCTCTCTTTCAATGATATCATAAGGGTTCTGTCCCTCTTGAGCTTATTCACTCCGAATCCTTCAGAGGGATGTCTACGCACTTTTTTCACTCAGCGTTAGATGACTTCTCAAGAGTTGAACCCTTCAGACTCTACACACTTCCTGCAGCAGCAGTCCCTGGCTCCTTTGCTCAGACTAACAACTGAGACTTCTCCTTCCTTCAACCTGCATGCTCCTTGCACGGTTGTAACAACCCAAGTCACTTCTGGGTGAAGGAGAACAAATGGTTAAACTATCTAGCCTTCATCAGCACACTCCTTGCGGATGAATTCGACTGCACTCTATGCAGGAATCTCCTGGCTCAGATAGAGAAACAATTGAAACTCATTATATTCCTTCTTAGACTTCAGTTTCAAACCCTGAAATCTCATGCACAGCATATTCAAAGAAAATGCATGAACAAAAAACAAACCTTCATGAGCATAAACATAATACACACAGAGAAACAACACCAGACATGAGTTTGAATCAAAGACTCTCTTCTATTAATTCAAATCTGTACATGGGTGTTCTTCACAAGTTCTCTACTTGTTCTCTTCTCTTTTGAATGCTTGATTCTGGATAATGTTACAATGTACAAAGGAGGGTGTCTATATCCATTTTCCCTCTCGAACTCTAAAACTGTCTAATCTAGACTTAAACATCTATCTACCTGCATTAAATCTAATAAATGCCTCCTATCTATTTCAGACATGAGCGTATGGCTCGAGGTCTGATACAACACACAAAAGGTGCTTTCATAAATGCATCATTTATACATTGGTGCRTCATTTTGAAGGAAAATTCAAAAACTTTCTGCTGGCTTGTCCAGCTGTTCATTTCTTTTCATGTTGGCTCACTTGTCTTGGGCGGTGCTCCTTGATGAGTTGGCGATGCTCCTGCATCAATTTAATATGGTTACTAATCAACTAATTTCTATAAAAGTGGACTTTGATGATGAAGTTAGGGCTCTTCTAATCCTTTGCTCAATTTGAGAAATATGAAATGGCTTGATCATGGTTGTAAGTAACTTTGTCTCTGGTTCAAACACTCTAAAATTTGATGATTTTGTTGGTGTTATCCTTAGCGATGAAATGCGACGGAAAATCACATGTGAGACATCAGGTAATACGTTGACTGTGGAGAATAGAGGAATATAAAAGGATAGAGGAAAGGGCTCAGGGAACCATTGGAATTATAGGAAGGGAATATCCAAATCCAAACTGGGAAAGATAGAGTGCTAGAATTAAGGGAAGAAAAGACATCTGAAGAAAAACTACAGAGCTCCAAAGAAACAAAGAGATGGAGAACAAGAGAAAAATCAAGAAGCAAATGAAATAGGTGATGTGTTACAAGATGCTTTGATTCTTTCTATAGATAATATTTTTGAGTCTTGGGTGGTATATTCAAGGGCTTCATTTCATGCCACAGCCCATAAGAAATATTTTCTAGATTATGTTCAAGGTGATTTTGGATAGGTTCATTTGGGTGACGATGCACCATGCAAAATTGTTGGAATGGGTAAGGTACAAATAAAGAAAAAGAATGGAAACAAATGGTTATTGAAATAGGTAAGACATGTACCAGATGTAAGGAAAAATATAATTTCAACAGGGTAGTTGGAAAGTGAAGGATGTATATCTATATTTATAGATAATGCATGGAAGGTCACCAAAGCATCATTGGTGATAGAAAAAGGAGAAAAGGTAGGTACATTGTATTTATGTATTGGTAATATTGATTCTTCTATCTCTTTAGCTTCAACAGGAATGGATACAACATTGTGGCATCATAGGCTTGGACACATGAGTGAGAAGGGGATGAATATACTTCACAAAAAAAAATTGTTTCCAGATATTAAACAAATTGATTTGGATTTATGTGAGCATCGTGTTTATGGAAAAAATAAGAGAGTCAGATTTCTTAGAGTTAGAAAGGTAAAGAAGAATGAAAAGTTAGATCTTGTGCATACATATGTATGGGTACCAACTCATGTATCATCTCTTGATGGATTTCATTATTATGTTACTTTTATTGATGATGCAACTAGAAAAACTTGGGTTTATTGCATTCGACAAAAATATGATGTTTTTGATACTCTTAAGAAATGTAAAGATTTGGTTGAGAATGAGACAGGCAAAAGGATGAAATGTCTCATATTAGACAATGGAGGTGAATACTACAACAAGGTGTTTGATGATTATTTTTCATACCATGGGATTTGTAGAGAGAAGACAGTTCCAGGAACACCACAAGAAAATGGTGTGTCAGAAATGATGAACATGACAATCATGGAGCGTGCAAGGAGTATGAGATTGCATGATGGGTTTCCCTTACATTTTTGGGCATATGTTGTAGATAATGTTGTTTACTTAATAAACATAGGACCTTCAATATTTTTGTATGGTAGAATTCCATAGGAGGCATGGACAAGTAAAAAGGTAAACTATTCTTTTTTGAGGACTTTCGGTTATGAAGCATTTGTCCATATTGATAAAGAAAATAGAACAAAGCTTGAGGAAAAATCTAAGAAGTGTACCTTTATTGGATACAGTGTTAAAGATTTTGGTTATCGCTTATGGGATTATGAAAATCCCAAAATCATTAGGAGTAGATATTTCATATTCAATGAGAAGGTCATGTACAAATATTAGTTGCAGGGAAAGAAACAAGAAAATGAAAAACCATAATACACAGTGCTTGATGAGATCACTAAAAAATAAATTCCAAAGGTACCAAAAAATAAAAATGTACAACAATAGGAGAAACAGGTACCTCAAACTCCTACAAGTGTTGTTAGAACATCTACTAGGTTAAGTAGACCCCCTGAACGATACTCTCCTTCATTGTATTATTTATTGTTGATTGATTTTGGTGAACCAAAAAGTTATGAAGAGGCAATGCAGGTAGACATTAAAAGGAAGTGGGAGCAAGGCATGAAAGAGGAAATGTATTCCTTGGTAAATAACCAAACTTGGGACTTGGTTCAATTTCCTGCAGGAAAAAGAGCATTTCATATTAAATGGGTTTATAGGTTGAAGGAAGAAGATGGAGGAAAAAAGTGGTACATGACAAGACTTGTTGTAAAGGGGTTTGCACAAAAGAAATGTATAGATTTTGATGAAATATTTTCTCATGTTGTTAAAATGACTTAAATTAGGACTATTTTAAGTTTTGTGGCAGTAGAAGATTTGCATTTTGAACAGTTAGATGTAAAAAACGTTTTATCCATGGGATTTGGATGAAGAGATTTATATGCAGCAACCATAGGGGTATGAGGTCAAAGGGAAGGAACATTTGGTATGCGAGTTGAAGAAGAACTTGTATGGCCTAAAAAAAACTCCAAGGTAGTGGTATTTGAAGTTTGACAGGCTTATGACAGAACAAGGTTATAGTAGATATCATTGTGATCACCGTGTTTATTTTAAAAGGCTAGAAAATGGAAGTTGTATTATCTTGCTATTGTATGTAGATGACATGCTTGTTGCAAGGTCTAATATGCAGGATATAAATGTGCTTAAGAAGAAATTATATAATTCATTTTTTATGAAGGATTTGGGTGCTAAAAAGAAAATCCTTGGTATGAGAATAACAAGAGACAGGAAAAATCACAAATTGACATTGTCTCATGGTGAGTACATAGAGAAGGTGTTGGAGAGGTTTAGAATGTAGAATGAAAAACAAATTAATACACCTTTGTCCAGCCATTTAAAATTAACCAAGGAAATGTGTCCTAAGACATAGGAGGCAATATAATACATGTCCAGGGTCCCTTATTCATCAACATTTGGAAGCTTGATGTATGAGTTGGTTTGCACAAGACCAGATATTGCACATGCAGTGGGAGTTGTGAGAAGGTATATGAAAAATCTAGGTAAAGAACATTGAGAGGCAGTAAAGTGGATTTCTAGGTATTTTAGAGGTACTGCTACTCATGCATTATGTTTTGGAGGTTCATAAACTGTTCTACAGGGATATGTTGATTCAGATATGGCAAGTGATAAAGATAGCAAGAATAACACCACAGGGTATGTTTTTATTGTAGGTGGAACAAAAATAAGTTGGATTTTGAAACTGCAAAAGGTTGTTTCACTTTCAACAATAGAAGAAGAGTATGTTTCTGCTACAGAGGCTAGTAAAGCGATGATTTGGTTACAAAGGTTTATGGAGGAATTGGGAAAGAAGTAGGAGAATAGAAGGTTGTACTGTGAAATAAATATTTCCATTCATCTTCCAAATAAATAAAAATTCCATCCTAAGACTAAACATATACATCTTAGGTACCATTTCATAACGTCAGTTTTGGAAGATGGGCAACTGAAGTTGGAAATGATAAATACTAACAAAAATCCCGCAGGCATTTTAACAAAGGTAGTAACTAGAGAGAAGTTGAGTTCCTACTCAGTTTCATTTGGAATTCATATATGAAGGAGGAGATGATAAATTTTCAAAGTCCAAGAAGGATCATAGTCCAACATATACATCAACGATGGAGTTGTTGTGATCAATATCCAAGTGGGAGATTGTTGGTTTTGGAGCGTGATTATCTTCCTGATTAAGAGGTTTTTGTTTTTAGCCCTGTTTATACCCCATGAATACTATACACCCCGACATGCGGAGGGGATCATCCCCCGGCTAGGGGGTCCAGGGGCCAGCGGGGGTTCGGGGGCGAAGCCCTTGAAGGAAAAAATTCCTTGTAAATTTTGTTGGATTACTGAGAGGGGGGGGGGTGAATCAGTAATACCGTAATTATAATCCTTTTTCTTCAAATGTTATATCAATGTAGAATTATTATCCAATAATGAGCAGTAATAAATAAACAATCACACACATACACAGTACACCAGTGTTTTACGTGGAAACCTAAATCGGGAGAAAACGACGAAATGATTTTTCTTATATGTCTTGAAGAATTACATTCATTGGAAGCACCAACTTCCTTTGTTTTCCAGTTGCAACTGGAAGGAGGCTCCAACCCCCTAGTTTCTTAGGCTACAACCCAAGGAAAGCTCCAACTCCCCAAATCTCTGGCTACAACCAGAAGGAGGCTACAACCCCCAATGTTCTCCGGCTACAACCAAAAGGTGGCTACAACCACCTGTCCTTGCCCCGTCCTGCCACCCTGAAGTAGAAGTATAATGATGGAACCACTGTCACACTATCACTGTGAGATATACCACTGTAAACCTGTACCAATAAATATGAACCATGCATCAACCTGTACCTCAACCTGTAATCAACCTGTACCACAAAAAAGTGCATCAACCATGCACCAACCTGTAATCAACATGTACCATAAACAAGTGCATCAACCATGCACCAACCTATAATCAACCTGTAACATAAAAAAGTGCATCCAACCATGTTCCAAGTATGTACCAATCATGTGCCAACTACTCATCAAATATGACTCATCAATATGTACCAAGATCATCAACTATACACCTCATGTATGTGCGCCAACTCATCAACTACTTGTCTCAACCTTGTACTCAACATGTACCTCAACCAAAATCCCTCATCAATTTCATCATCCAAATCTGATTTGTAGCTCTAAAATAGACATGGTGTATATGATCACATTCCTGCAAACCTTCCTTAACTTTAAAAACAAGAGAATAGCATTTTCATCAAACTTTTCTTTAGTCTCACATGCCTAGTTTTGGATTAGTCAACCCTAAATTGAAGTAATCATAACTTTGAACCTGTAATGTATAAATCTTTGAAACTGATATAAAATGTTATTCATTGTGTTTTATGCAACTCCTCCAAGTGGAACTACTTGGAACCTCTCAGAAAAGGAGTTATAGCAAAAATGGCATACCTTTCTTAATTCTGGCTTATTCTAGAGAGCGACCTTGTAGAGCGTGACCCAAACAAAATATTTGATGAAATGATCTAAAAATATTACAAAGAATTATACAGACTATACCCTAACCAACACATTTTGTCTCACTAAATTTGGATCTATTATGAAGATGTTATGACATTTTGACCCGAAACACCTGATTTTGACTAGTTTCAGGACTGGACACAATCCCTATTTTCCACAGAGTGTAACTCCCAAAATACAACGACCCACAAGCTTAATATTTAACCATAGATAATTGGATATGTTTTCTAACTTTCATAGCAATTTCAGGATCTGAATCATTATAGAAAAAAATTTATAGCGAAAATGGTGAGATGACCTGAAAATAACATACCTTAGAAAGCACCATCAAAAGAATTTATCCTTCCTTGCATTTCGGCCTTCTTTTCTTCCCTTTCCTCAGAA
>ML819421.1:63106-74573 GCA_009831015.1 Picea engelmannii
GAAATCCTTTTAGGAGTATTTCAAGATTGACTCATCTTCAAACCCTAAGATTCACCTAGAACTTGTGTAGTGACCACATAGCCCTTTTCTAGGCATTGGTCTATTTTTCTCTTCAACCAAAAAAAAAAAAACCCTTTATTTTCCTTTCCTTTTTTGTTTTGCAGTCTATAGTTTAAATATTTGATCTCATACTGGATTACTATATCTAGGCTATTTTCTTTGATACATATCATTAAACTTGGATGTCTATCATGAAAACTAGTCTTTATTTTATATATCATTTGAAGTTGGAATAAATTGGGTTATTCATCATATCATTAAAGTGTTTATCTTGTGGATCTGACCTAAGTAACAAGGTAACCATAAGCATTTCTAAGTATTACCATTTTCTTGGGTTACTTCAATTTCATGCTTAGAAACATATGCATTAGTCTTGCTCTCCATTAAGCTCATGGTATAGGGATTTATACCAAAATCAGGATATCTCCATGATCTACACATTTAAAAAATATAAATCGATGATAAGATAAGTGGGATGAATAGCATATAAGGTGAAACAACTTGTTTTCTTTGGCACCTAAATTTCACCCTTTAATCTTGACATCGAGGTTGTTTAGAGCTATTATTCCAGAATCTAAATTTTTCATTTTGTGTATATCTATTATAATAGACTATCACTTTAGCACTCACAAGCACACAATGTTTCTTTGATTATAGATAGCGGGCAAGGGTTTAAAAAAGATCTGCATAAAAGTTAAATTTGGATTCATTTCTCCAATCTTTTGCAACGTTTGGGCTCATTACTAATCTAGAATATTTTCTTAAGTATAATGATGCAATATTGTGGAATTTGAAGGTTAATGTAACACTTATCACAAGAGTGTACTGAGGGTTTAAAACCGGTTTGCTAATGTAGAGTTGATGGTTTGTCTAATAATCTCAATGGAACATTTATAATACTTCACCACTAGGCATAAAATACTTGTATTGTTTGTTTAATGTCTTGGACATATTATATTATGAGATTGTGGTAAAACTTCTCCAAATAATATCTCTTAATGGTCAATCATGACATACTATTTTTTCTACTGCTATATGCTTTGCACAATCATTTTAATACTAAGCCCATGAGTGATAAATTGCTAATTGTGGATGACAAGTTTAAACTCTGTGGACATTAACTTGGCACCATTACATTACTATGAATATTATATTTAAAAGGTGTAAATCCTCTTTGAACAGTAGTAACCTATCTTGAACATGGTTCAAATCTTCCTTAATGTTTTTGGTAACAACATGGTTAGATGATGTTGGTTTCTCATTATATTTTTGAGCAATTTTGGCACACATGTTTCACTTTAAATTTGTATTGAGCAATGCATTTTGTCCGGGTCTGATTATGATTTTGAGGGTTGATGTTTTTCATATATTTCATAAACATTAAAATGGTGGTATCATTTCTCTAGGATTTGATCTATGGTTAATATTTTCTCTTGATGAAATGGATGGATGATTTTTAAACGTTGGCATTGATCACTATTTATGATGTATGGACTGTGGAATGCATAATGTCTTGAAATATCTCTAAATATCTCATCTTTCTAAGGATTGACTTAGTGGTAGTTGGACATACTATGGATGCATGAGTTTACTCTTTAACTTGGCTACAATCTCACCATAGTTTGGATGTATTGAGTCTAGTTTACTTATATGAACTAGTGTTGATATAATCTAATGCTCACCACTAATCTACTACCCCAAACATATGGTAATTAATGACCTTTAATTGATGAATAATTATGATATCATTGTCTAGAACAAAATGAATCCATAAGCCAAAATCCATGTCCAAACTTTACCAGGTGCCACCACACCATCCATTTCTATTGTTGAAAACAAGTAAACAAAATGTTGGATATTTATTATGAAACTTCATGCCCAAATTATGACTGTAACATTGTCCCACATAACTGCTAGTGACACCACTATAAGGTCACCATGAGATTTCTTCTTGTACCATGAGATTAATGACTCAAGAGAGGACCCACAAGATTTGGTGAAAAGAGAGGACCCACGATATTTGGTGAATCGAAGAGGTTAGAGGTTCCCAAGCGATGGGTTTTATGGTTTCACAAAGTTTTAATAAAGACCATTTGTAAAAAATAGGATTCTTAACTATGTATGTATTTCATGTATGAATGGATATTACTATTATTGTTTAGGGTAATAAATTTACTAGAAATTTCTTAGGGTGAGAAAAATTTACCAATTTGGATGCCATTGTTGGTCTAGGTGGGATCCTCTATCACTCTTTGTCTCACTATGGCTCTTGTCTCACTGTGGCTCCTATTGCTCTTTGTCTCTGTGGCTCTTTTGTGGGGTCATTGTGTCTCCTGTTGTCACCCTCTATCTCTGTGGTTGGGGTCTTATGAGCGTTTTGTTTGCAGGTAGGGCCAATGCAAGGGTTCTGTTTGTTGAACACACCGCCCACACTAAGAGGGGGGGGGGGTGAATTAGTGTGTGGATTGTTCTAACTTTTCTTCTTCTTTAAGTTAGCAGTTAAACCATTTTTGAACAGATTAAGAACAATCAAATCATAATCACAATGGACACAGAAGATACCAGATGTGTGTATATAATTTATATGAATATATGTGAATATAATAATAAGGATTTTCCCAGCACCAATTAATTTTTTTTAGCACCAACTGAAGTAAGGAGCACAAACTCCTTGGAGAGAACCAACTCTCAAGAAAGACCCAACTTGCTGATAGAACACAACCTATCCAACTAGAGTTCATTCAACTCCAGTAGCAGTGATCCATTATAGAATCAATTATATCTCATGATCAAAGGTATACCATAAACGCTCATCACCACATTTCATCTTCTCTTAGAAATTCACGCCTTCTTTGCTTTATAGTTCCTATGATATATTCTTTCCTTCTTCACTTCTACATCTCTTATATTCACACAGACCTTAGGTCTCGATCCACCTCACTCACCTCACAAGCCATTCTTTCTCCACAAGAACAGTTTCAAGTGAACCAATCATGGTTGTATTTATACTTGTTTATGCTCAAAACTTGTTTAAGTTATTGAGATGACTTGTGCAACAAGTTATAAATAACTTATTCATTTACAATAACTTTTGGGACCACCAGAGATCATCAATCTGGGTTTTCAGCATTATACCTGGCATCCCCTTTCCTTTCAAAAATCGATCACAAGCATGGATCAATTTCCTTTGTCTCTGTGATAACAGAGATCGACGCTTCCTTCAAACCATGTTCATATGATCAATGGAATAGAACCACATGATTAACAATTTAAGAGATGCACTACATTCCTCCCTTTAATCTCTTTACCATATGACCAATGGAGTTCACCAGACACTAGGTGAGATGAGCTCTTGAGCGTTTATCGATTCAATGGTCACGATTCAATCTCCCAATGAGATGGATGATTGTCAAGACTGCGGGTCCTTGCCCTTCGGGTCTTCGTGACTTCCAACCTTTCAAATATCCTGAATACGATATCATTGAACAGATCAGACGGTTCACATGATATCTCAGAACCAAATCAATGGTTATATTTGATCCTTACATCTATCCTTCATTTCTTATTCCAACGGCCAGGACTTAATCAAGCAATGGGATGGATGGACACCTTTTACTCTGCGACTTCGTCTATTATTCTTACGCTATCCTTCCTATTGTTTCAGAGTCTGTACTTAAGGCTTAGAAAGTATAGTGTCTAGGCATCTGAAAGTGAGTAAAGGATAAAAAAGGGAGAAGAATCAACCTTCGAGAAAGGAAGCTAGGGATGATTTCCAGGTTGTCACTGTCTCACTTCCAACTATTCATCGATGCTTATATCCTGTTCAATCGTGGCCCATGAACGTTCAAGTTCTACCTAGGTGGTGGTTGTTTTAAGTATGGTATCAAAAAGGTTCAAAGCGATATGAGTTTGGTTCGACAAGCCAGGTTCAATATTAGGTTGTCTTGCAACAGGGACAGTCATAGAGGAACAAAAAAATTAAAGGAGAGTTTGAGGTTTTTAATGTTGTATCAATTTGATCGTATAAAAGAGAAATTTGAATCCGATATTTGAAGATAAAGTGCAAACCAAAGGCCTTTTCCCGTAACTGAGTTATCTTTTAAATAAATGGTGTGTGAAATGTGAGAAAAACATTAATTTGTCTATAATCCAAGGCTCCTATCAAGGGAGAATCTCACCCTGTAAATAGAAGAAAAGATAAGGAGAAATCTGACGAAGCATAAAATATGAAGATCTAAAGAGTTCACAGATCTTGTACCTGCTAATAGCCGATACAAAGGAAAAACTATAAATAATATAGATGACTAAAAATTGATCACCACAGTAGAAGTTTTACTAAATTGCAGTAAAAACATTCATCAGATATATATATGCGAAATGAAATTAAATATGAAATCACAGAGGAAACAAAATCATAACACAGTCTTCATAGAATCAGGAATCTTTGGATTGCTTTGTATTAATTTTTCAAAAGGAGAGAGTCTCTATTACAATCGACCAAAAAGGTCCAGCCCTTTTTTCTTTCTTCTAATTTCATATTTATAAAAACTTCTACATGATGGAATTTCAATCGTTCCAGGAGTCTTTTCGGTTACAAAAAAGAGGAGATTAAACATTTCAATTCTTTGTCTCTTTCATTCCTTCGGGAAAATGGAACATCTTCCTTTCTTTTCTCTTTGAGTTCTAAAAATATAACAGGCAAACACTTGTCATCATTTGATACCGGAAACCATCCCCTTTGCATGCTTGGTGCAAGTGACGCACCTCTCCACCAACTGGACTATCAACCTCGAAGGTTATGTTTGATTATTTGCCTCAAAAGTGTAATAATCCTTCACTAATTGTGGCAACTTTCCTTCTACCTGTCGGTCTTCAGCGCTGATAGAACATAAATGTACACTTGGTTTTATTATCCATTTATCTATTTGGACTATATCCGTCTGGGTTATCTATGATATTTCAGCCAACTCTCTTTCCTCATTCTCCTTGATATTGAGCAGGTGCTTGGCTATATTAATCTAGCCCAGTGTCTCAGTATTGTTCTCACTATCAAGATACAACAAACTCCCATCTATGAAGCCGAAAGTTTCTTCACAAGAGTTTCTTACCTCTTTATCTCGTTGTCTTCCTTCTGATATGTTACACTCCCATACCTTCAGCAAGATGTTACCTCAGGTCTTCTCTATGATAGAAAGCCTGGAACTACTGCCTGTTTCCTCTTGGAAAGTGACCCAAGCCACCCCAGCTTCTTTTTCTCTAAAGGATATGTTTTCCAGTACTTGATCAATGAGTTGGTAGTGGTTTTGAATAGTTTCCACTTTAGCAAGTAAATCTTGTTGAGATGCCAACACTCTTTTTCTGATTTCTATGGATTGGGATTGGAATATCCCGATATCTATCATATGGCCTTCGACGAAGTTTAATTTGTCCTATAACTACCCTATAAATTCTCCTTGCTGGCTTATTTGTGATTGGATGGTCTGTGCCATCTGCTATGTATGTTCGAGATCGGATTTGAGCCGCTCGATTTCCTTTTGATCGGTTTACCTAGCTAGCTCTATACCTGTGTTCGCCTGATCTCTAGCGAATACTTCTGATGTAGCCAGCTTATCCTCCAAAGTTTTGATCAAGTGGTTTTTTTTCTTCAACTGTTCTTTTAGGGACTCGACAAAATATTGGTTGGCTATAGCAAAAGCCCCCAAAGTCCCTGCTATCTAAGTTGCAAATTCCTCCTTTTTCATGGCTCTCCCATTAGCAAGGATTTTAAATTTCTTGGTTGTTGTGCCTGCTTCTCGATAAAGTTCTTGTTTCACAACGGCCTTTCTCTTTTTATCGAAGAAAAATTCATTCGTAGGAAACTCTTCCACAATTATGGTCGTTAATCCTTCGCCGAAAATACATCCTGCATCTGGGATCCCCTTAGTTTACTGTAGGGGAGTAACAGAAACGATAGGGCTATTGATCTGCTAGGATGATTTCCTCGGGGTAACAACCGAGGCTGGCTTGCTTGGAGGATTGGGGATCTTAGCTTTCTGTTTCGGGGCCCCGGTTTGCTTCTTCTTTTCTTGTAGTTCCTCTTGGTCAGGTCCTGAATCTTTGGAGCCTTTGGCTTCCATTTGTTGTACATCTGTAGTCGGCGGGTTCTTACCTTGTAATACTGGGGGAAGGCAACTCTTCCGGTGTTCCTGAAATTTGAAGAAATCAACCATCTCCTCGGGCGACAGGGTTTGGATTTGACTTAGGACCTCAGCATAAGATCTCGCCCCTCTGAAGATGTCATCATGAGGCGAATGCTCATGTTCATACCTTTTAAGGCCACAACTTGCCATGTGATTACCCACGATCCTGTGTGGGTCGTGCTTATTGAACTCAATGAATGGGGAAGGGAGTCCATAGATTCTTCAAAAATCCTTTAATCTCTTTGCTTATGCCACCAATCACGGTCTTCCTAGTGATTTTGCGACAAACCAGCCTATCCAGTATGAATAATGGTAGAGCGTAGGGGGGAACCTAGGTGCCAAAAAATCTGATGTTTGAAAATTTCGCCTCTACTTACTAGTCGACCACGTTGCTCAAGTTGGTGGTGATGCTATCTGAAATCCTGGGTGGTGGGTTGCCGAAGATGGAGATATGCATTGGTACCATCACCCAATTGAAGATTTTGTATATAAATTTTTTGGCCTTATCTTACCAAAGTTTGGAGTGGTAGACATATATAGGCTCAGCCTCAGATGGAGTCCAACTCCATCTCATTAGAGGGAAAGGCGTCATGCAACAGACAACATCCATGATGTAGGCGGACATAAAAAATGAAGCGGCCTTTCCATTCACCCTCTGCATCCGATATTCTGTAATCTGGTTGGTTACTCTATCTGACAACAATTTGGCTCAGTCAAAGGAACAGCCTTCAACAACTGTATGAATGAGAGGCACCCACTGGAGAAAAAACATGTGTGGTGTCCTCCTTCCCATACAACCTACAGTTCATCATTGCTATATATTTGAATTGTCGTTCCAGGGAGGAGGTTGAATAAACTCTGTTACAGTCTGCCCTGAACTTTGCGGGGTGCGAGACCCAATCCTTAATCAAATCAGACAAATTTATGTTGTATTGCTCACATTCTTTCCGCTTAAAACCTTCCAGAAACTCGGCATTGTGTGAGAAGTTTGGTGTGGGTGACAATTGGTACATCACCTACAAATGTTCTGGTCTGAAGGTCCCAATGGTCACCTTCTGCTCACTGATAATAGTTCTGGTCGGGATATCCACATGATCTAATGCCCATCGGATCATATCATAATAAGGAAGGATTTGTGGCCTGACCTCTATCTTATGCATCTCTGCTTGAACGACGATTTTTTATTTGGTGGCCAAATCATCCTTCTCATTATCACTGGAATCATCTGAACAGTTCACCAATTTGGACTGAAGAACCTCAGAGACGTATGACCAGGTCCTGACAGAATCAATACTTCAGGGTGAAGTATCGGAAACAGTATCTGAGCCTTGACCTGAACTCTCAGCAATCGCCTTGGATGATTTTCGTGGAGCCATGATAGAGGACTTTGATTTATCTCTCATGTAGTAAAAATGCATTTACATACAGAAATTAGCCTAGCGAGAAAATCTTCTTTGCGCAAGATAGAAATGAAATTTGAAATAATGAGAGAAAGAACTCTATATCTTGACCATTTAAAACCCTGGCGTCCTTATGAACAGAAAGGTCAAATCATTTTTAGAGAAATATTTAGCAATAAAAAAATATCTTTAACTATCACTTCACCTCATTTCAAATAAATGCCATAAATTTTGACGGGTCGTAACACACGTTAGCGCAAAAAACATTTAAATTTAACGCATAGACAGTGCATGTTACTATTTGTATTAATGCATTGATTAATCTGGCTTAGCTTCTTTAATTAGGTTTTCTTTAAACTTTGATCACCCTTTTCGGCGTTCACCGTATCGGGAGATTTCACTCCTATCCTTTGAGCCCCTAAAACCCGAGATCACGATGACGCGATCTAGTTAAGAAAAAACGTGATTCGGATTAAGTGTTCAATTTAAAATCGTGATTTCCCAACTCGGGACGACAAGGATATAGTTTCTTGGAAGAGTGAATGCTGAGTCCCGAAACCCCAACGTTGTTTAATTAATATTGTGATTTCGCGACTCGGGACTACAAAGGTATAGTTTCTTGGAAGAGTGAATGTCGAGTCACGAAACCCCGACATTGTTTAACTATGGTTTAAAACAACTTACCCCTAACACTGACCCAAGTGACTTTTGAAACTATCTCGCAACTTCGCCTATCAGAGTTATGACGGTAAGACTTTTGGGGAGAGCAATCGCCAAGACGCAAAATCCCGACAACTCTTGACTAAGGTTTAAGGAAATTTTACCCTCGGTGCTAACCTGAGTAATCTTTCAAGGTTGTTTTGCGACTTCGCACATCGGGGCTTGGAAACCGTGTGACTTGTAACTCTTGAAACGCGATATCCCGAGGTATATAAAAGTGAAAAATCTTGTTTAATGGTTAAATGGTAATGGATTAGGAGTACAACAACCATCTCCACTTCGCATATCAAGACTACTGAGATTTTCAGTGGGTAAAGTTCACAAAGTAAAGACAACTTAAAGACCAACCTTTGATTTTAAGAATTACATTTAAACTAGTTGAGAGAGATGGCTCCAACATAGGCTCCAACTAGGGATCTCATCTTCTTGCAAGACGGGAAGAACAATAGACCACGTGCTTGTATTGGGTAAATGGAGTCATTGGTTTTATTTTTGCGAAACTTTCTTAAGGAAAGGGAATACGGAGGGAAGAAGAGATTTTGTCTTTTACTTCTAAAAATATTTTCAACACTCAAAAGCGTTTCAAACTCAGTTGTAGTCCCTTTCATGACTTTTTCTTTCTCGTTACTGAATTCAGGTCTGCCTTAAGACAATCAAAACAGTCCTAGGAAATCCAACAGATCTTGTGGCTTTTGGCTTGCATCAAACAAAGTAAATTACATATTTTTTAATTGGGGAGCCATGTCTGAACTTGGGGTGTAGATCGGGTTTCAAGAAATTTGATTACCAGAGTAGAGTGAGATTCATGTATGATATCCTTACAAATATCTCAGATATTGCTTCACTTTCAGCGAGCCTGTTCAATACCCTGGTGAGGTTATCTGGCCCTTTTTACTGAATTTCCTTTCACCACTTCGAAATATATTTATGCATTTAAATGCTGAGACGAGGGAAATCATTTCTTAATTTCCTTTGATCATCTCTTTGGACTAGATGGGGGCAATCAAATATGAATTTATTTTCACCATCTATCTTATAATTTAATTTTTAGAACATGAAGTGGGGGCAATCAGTTTGTATGAGGGATGATATTTGTGTAATATTTGCAGTGGAGGTCTGTCAACTTGCTTTGATTACTCGGTTTCAACCTTCCCTTAACTTTCAAAACACTTAGCCTGCAGGGAAAAAGGGAAAGATTACTTCCAGGAGCCTTCCTTCGAACAAGCCTCAATCCTTCAAAACTGTTAAAAAACCTAGAATATTTAGGATCAAACTATGCATAACTTTGTTTAGTAAGAGACTAAGGAGTTGTGAAGACTGGCTTACTTTCTAAAATCTTCTTTACAACTTCCAAAGCTAAAACGTAATCTCTTCTCCCTATGTATGGAAAATGGAAAGATGCTTGGTGTTTTAAGAAGGTAAGTCTGCGGATAGAAAAAAGGTGACGGAGAGAGATCTGGGATTTGAAACACAGGAATCAAGGATTAAACCGACTTTAGGACCTTTTTTCGGAGGCGCTTTACTTTCTCTTCTTATCTTAATTACCTCCTATCTCTATCTAGGTGAAACACTTAGGATCTAGAGTAAGAAGTCATTCTTTTGATAACCAATCAAGCGAAAACATCATAATTATGAGACCGTCGTGGCGCTTTAGATACCTTCATTAAAATAAAAGAAAAACTCTCAGGAATTCGTACCTTTTCCTTACCATTTCGTCTTCTTTTAAAATAACGGAAAAAAATTTCTATCACCTGTTTTCGGCGAATTTAGTTTCCGATATAAGACTTTATGTTTGCTCCTTTCGCTTGTGTGGGTTTCAAGCTAGAATCCTGTAAACACGAAGAGTGATTTTTAGAAGAGTCGAATGCATTAAAAATTTTGTATCTCTACTTCTACAAAAATCACTAACATAATTAATTAGCGGTGAAAATAAACTTACCGAAGAGAAATTATGAAATAGAAAGAAAACACAAACCGGTATATACAATGGAAATTTTTTGGGAACCAATTATTGCATATAGTGTTTTAAATAATGCCCGTTGATAGGGGCGTTGAAGATTTTACCGTCCAGATTTTCTAATAGAAACGAATTTTTTCCTTCGGAAGCTGCGACCTTGAACGGTCTGTACCAGATATGATTGAATTTACCATGTTTTTATGAGTCTTCCTTTCTATCATCCCATTTCAAAACCAAATCATCGGGGAGAAACTCTCTGTCTTTGGAATTATGATCGAATAATGTTTTCATGTCGTCTTGATACTTCTGCAACCTTTCGTCCACCTCGACCCTATGTTGTTGTACTTCAATCAGCTGGTTTATCCTTCTTGTGACATGATTTGGTTCTTCTTTCTCATCTTGCCAAAATTTCATTACAGGAAGCGCCATTGTTACACATTATTTTCGTCATCCCTATGATCATTAATGTTGTAAACCTATCTGTTTCCTTCAGAGGGGTCAGTGGCCTGAGTTCCTAAAGAGAGAAGGGAGAAGAACTTCTCCTGAGAAAAGAAGTTGTTTTTTCCTATGTAAAAACCTTATAAAAAGGGAAGTTCGTAGGTTGATATATAGGCAGGGTGCGAGAATGACCCATTCTCGCAGGCTGCACTATAGCTAGGGTGCGAACACCTCGCAAGTTGCTCTATAGCTAGGGTGCGAGAATTCCTGCACGTGGGAAAAATGAGCGTTTTCTCGAATCTTCTAGAAGGAGAAACTTCTATGGTGTGGTGGAATCCGAATGGTTTGGATCTTACTCGCTTTCATGATTTAGTGGGATCATCCTAACCTCCTCACCTTATCCTCTTCAACTTATAAAAGGAGAGGATTTCTCATGGAGAAAGTTATCTTGAGCTTGGGTTAGCTTTGTTGATTCTTGAGCTTGTTAACTTTGATTTGGTTAGAGTGGCTTTGAGATTTTCTTTGTCAAGATAGATTGTGAGTATCTATCAGATCTATGCTTTCAGAATCCTTGGAGAAAGAAGTGTGTGGGGAATGAAGTACAGTTGGAAGGGACCTTACAACATCAAGGCCACGGTTGTAATCTCTCTTTCACATTTAATATGATACAGTAATATGATTCTTTCCTATAAAGCTTGTTGTGTTTTATTGTA
>ML819421.1:77952-92120 GCA_009831015.1 Picea engelmannii
TTCAACTTATAAAAGGAGAGGAGTTCTCATGGAGAAAGTTAGCTTGAGCTTGGGTTAGCTTTGTTGATTCTTGAGCTTGTTAGCTTTGATTTGGTTAGAGTGGCTTTGAGATTTTCTTTGTCAAGATAGATTGTGAGTAGCTTTTAGATCTATGCTTTCAGAATCCTTGGAGCAAGAAGTGTGTGGGGAACGAAGGAAATTTGGAAGGGACCTTACAACATCAAGGCCACGGTTGTAATCTATCTTTCACATTTAATATGATACAGTAATATGATTCTTTCATATAAAGCTTGTTGTGTTTTATTGTATGATTCCTTGATCACATACATAGGTTTATATTGAGTTTATGCTATCATTATCACTTTGGTTGGTTTGTGTTGTTTTCATCCTCACTGCACAAGAGCATTGAAGAGAAGCGGGAGCAACAAAGACTATAGGAAGCGATCATAAGGTACGTCCATGATTCTTGCCTCTTAGTAAATTCAATATTTAAAACTTAAGGAAAGCATCCTATTCTATTTTTCTTTGTTCTAGATCCAGGTGGATCTAGGGAGATCGGTTTGTGTCCGCACTTACGGATTTATCCAATAACAACCAGGTTTATGGGTAACACCACGTCAGTCCCGTACACCATTTGGAAAGGAGAAGTGCCAATATATTTTTTCGTGCCTATCCGATTTTCCCATAAAGCATATTTCAAATGCACATGCCAAGATGTTTTGTTCTCGTTCAACACTTTTTTAATTATATTGATCAGACTCTTGTTTGAAGACTCGACTAGTCCATTTTCTTGGCGGTAATATGTCGTGGAATGGCAGAGCACGATATTGTATTTTTGGCAAAAACTGATCATAGCCATAGATTTAAAAGCCTGGGCTTTATCGGTGACTATCTTTCGGGGGCAGCCGGATCTAGACAAAATGTTCTCTTATAGGAAATCTATTACCACTGAATCAGTTTCCCTTCTGGTTGGAATAGCCTCCACCCATTTAGTGAAGTAATATGTGGCAGTCAGGATCCATTTGTGTTGATCTCTAGAATGGGGGTTAATTTCGTCTATAAAATCTAGTCCCCATTGCTGAAAAGGGGCTTCTGTCTTGACCAGGACCAACGGTAGCGCTGGGAGTTTATGCTTGCCTGTGAACAATTGGCAAGGGTTGTAGGTTCTAACTTTAGCATTGACATCTGAGAAAAATTTTGGCCAATAATACCCTGCCCTCAGGATTTTATAAGTTGTCGCCCTCCAAGCGTGATGTCCCCCACACATTCCTTCGTGAAAATCTCTTATGACCTTCTATGTTTCCGATTCAACCAAACAAACCAACAGGAAGCCAGGTGGGTCCTTCCAATACAATTGACTTTCAGATATACAGTACTTGACCGCATGAAGTTTTAGAGTCCTGGCTTTGGATGGGGATAAATCACTCGGGCATTTCAAGGTCAACAGGTAGGACACTATGTTTTTGTACCAATCAGATGAGGAAAACTTCTCTTCGATTCTGATTGCACTTGTTTTCTCATCGAGCTCGTTCATTCCCACACCCTCTTCACATCCCTATAGGCCATTTATATCGAGGGCTCTGAAATTTGATTCAGCTAAGAGTTTAGCCAAACCTTGTCCCTTTACTACTCTCGTCGGCTTTATCTCCAGATCAAATTCTTGAATTTTAGCGAGCCACTGTCCCCTTTTGCCATCACTATCAGCCTAAAACCAAAATATTTTTTATGGAGCTGGGTGGTACGTACGTGATTACCTTGGAATGAAACACGTAAGTTTTGAAATCCTTTAATGCCTTCACCATAGCGTACGCTTGTTTTTCCATTATATCATATTTAAGTTCGGCAGCTCTGAGAATTTTTCTAAAAAAGGCTATCGATTGCTCGAAACCTTCTTCATTTTTCTGTAGGAGTACACGGCAAGTGTGTGTTCGGAGGTGAATGAGAAAATAAGAAAATCCTTTAGATAGTTAGGGCTTCCCAGTAAAGGTGCCTCGCTTATAACCTTCTTGATGCGTGAAAATGATTCTTTGGCCTCTGCTGTCCATTTCACTTCGTTGTTCTTCTTATGCATATCTGTGATCAATTTCACAATTTCAGCAAAGTTTGGGATAAATCTCCTCAAAAAAATTATTTTTCCTAAGAATGACTGAATTTATTTTACGTTTCTAGGAATATTTATAGTGTATATAGCTTCAAACCTTCTAGGATCAATTTTAATTCCGTCTCGAGACACAATATGGCCCAAGAGTTTACCTTCTTGCATGGCAAAGTGAGACTTTTTGGGGTTTAAATACAAACCAAACCTGCGACATTTTTCAAACGTCTGCTTGAGATGTATCAAATGATCTTCGTCAGATTTAGAAAAAACAGTTAGATCATCGAGATAGATAACCAAGAACTTATCTCTTTCGCCAATGAAAGCGATATCCATAGCACATTCGAAGGTGGCACCTGCAAACATTAGACCAAAAGGCATATTATCATACATGAATGTACCCCAAGGGGTAGTGAAGGCTATTTTTTCTTTATCATGTTCATTTACGGCAATTTGATTGTACCCGGAGAACCCATCGATCATCGACATCCTATTTGCCCCAACTATCTTTTCTAATACGTGATCCATTTTGGGTAGAGGGTAGTTTTCTTTGAGGGAGGACTTATTTAGATTTCTAAAATCAACACACAATCTAATCTCCCCGCTCTTCTTTCTAACTGGGACCAGGTTTGCTACCCAATCGGAGTATCTCAATGGTACTATTATTTTTGCGTCCAACGGCCTTTTAACTTCCCTTTCGACCATGGGAAATAAGATAGGGTTGATTTGTCTAAGTTTTTGTCTAAAGGGTTTGACACCAGGCTTCAGGGGTATCTTGTGTTCGATTACAGTGGTGTCGTAGGTTCTCAGTTCTTCGTAAGACAAAGCGAAGACATCTTTATATCACATGAGTAATTCTTTATAATTGATTTTTACCTCAGGAGGAAGGTACTTTGATATTTTAACCATCCTAGGCTCCTCTTCGGTCCCTACGTCGCAATATTCAACCTCTTCTGGTTGGGGTTGCATAGTGGATTTTAAGGGCATATCATTTTGATCAAACAGTTTCTCCAGGGGAATTAGTCCCTTTGGAATCTGTTTGTTCCTTAAAACCAACATGCGATGGTTATCAATTTTTTCTCGGAACTCCTGAGGCCCCTCTCCCTCTTGCATAATCTAGGTATGATCATTTTGGTCCTCCTGGTCAATGTGGGTTTCAGAGAAATCACCTACCATTTCCAGGAACTTTTTGATCTGTTCATCATCCTCGAAAACCTGCCAGTGTTGTATTTTGTTTGGTATGGATTGTTTGTGCCTTGCCTCTATGTGGTACTTTAATTTGAAAGTGGTGGGGGTTACGAACATTGAATAGGCTTTGGCCAGTGAATCATCTTGCTATCTTTCAACACATGGGATGAAATGAACCTTTACCGATGAAAATAAATTTTCCATAAGATCCCAGGTGCAATTTCTATAAGATCTCAATCTTGGGTGTTTGGCCTAGTATTGCCGATTTATCTGCTTCACTATCAACTCTATGTCTCCGTAAACTTCCAGGTTCTTTATGTTCAACTTCCTGGCAGCTTCCAACCCTAAGACTAAGGCTTCATACTCACATATGTTATTGGTGTAGTCTATATACCACTGAAGCCTGTAAGAGAAAGGGATAACAAATTCGTTTTTAGGTGCCACAAAAAGTACTCCTGCACCCACTCCTTCACATGATAGGGCACCATCAAAAAACATTTTCCAAATCTTCGTGCTATGCATATTTTCGTATTTCTTTCCTGATTCATTATTTTCTAAGTAATTCTCTTCTGCATAGCTATTTACATCATCATCAAAAGACAGAATACAATTTCCTAGATCTTGATCGGCAATATAAACAGGGTAATTGTTAGGATTCTAAGGGTCACTCACTGTGTAGGCTAGCCTCGTTTCCCTATATAGCCAAGTAAGTTGTCCACCGAACACAGGAATCATGGCGTAGGTCATGTCTAGTTGAAGAGACCCACCAAGTTTGGCTCCCCACGACCTAGATAGCAGTAATCCATATTTCAGGGGTATATCGGCAATAACTACATCCATCAGGACGCTTTTCACCGGGACTTGTGCAAGAGTGACTACTAAATATTTTATCATACCCATGCACTTAACTCTTCTTGAATCGAAAGAGTAGAGATCTCCATAAGGCCTGGTGATCTCGAGGCCTAGTCTATCCATAATAGTTTTGGGCATCACATTATGTGAGGCTCCAGAGTCTAGCATGCAGTTATGCAACAGTCGATCATGCACATTCAGGGTGATATAGAAGGGAGCGATGGTGTCTCTAGCACCTTTGAAATGTGGACCAAAAGTGATATTGGGCTTATCATATTCAAGGTTTATCACGTCAGAGTGAATTTATAGCTCCGAAAAACCTATCGCTTTGGTCATCTGCTTTCGATATACAGGATTCTTTTTTAATTCCACCAGAGGGATTGGTATTTTTATCTTATTTATCTCATTTTTGAGGTTGATCCCTCCACCACCTTTGTCCATTTCTTTGGTTGAAACCCCAAACTCCTTCTTTTCTAATTTATTTTTTTGTGCTGATTTATCACTCGTGAGTTTATCTACCGGTATATGTGTTTCAGCTGTCTTGGTTTCCTTGGTTTGGGTCTCAACCTCCTTTACTTTGGTATCTAGCGAGTCTTCCCCTTTCATTTTTCTATTAGATGTCTCGGTCTCTTTTGGGGAGGGCTCGTATATTTCACCTCTAGGGAGAATTTTCTTGGGTTGAGGAGTCGACGCAGGTTTGTTTTTAGACCTCAAGTTATACCTAGGTTGGACCTCAACCATTATAGAATCGGTCGTTTCTTGACATACAACGAAATCAGTGTTGTTTAGGTCATCATCTTCATTTGAAGGTTGTTGTGTGTTTAAGTACTTATCATCATCTTCTTTGGTTAAATAAGGTTGAGCGCAGTCGTCACCCAAATTTTTCACATCTTCTTCCAGACCCTCGAAATCTTGCTGGTCATTTCCTCCTATAAAATTTTCATTTTTTAAAGGGGTTTGAATTTTCTGGTCTTCATTTTTAATCTGCCTTTGTTGATTTTGAGGATTGAGGTTTCTTCTGAATTCCCTTTTAACGAAAGGATCGGCCTTGGATTGATCTAGATCCATTATGGAAATCTTATTTGATAACTCCTTAATTATCCTAGCCATATCATCCATTTTGTCGTTTGTGGATCTATTGGACCCTGAGGGTCCCGCTTGTTCCCTAAAATGTTTTTTTTCTCAGTTTCCCATTTCTACCTTGGTTTTAAACTTTTCAGAAGCCATCATATTAGATTTGATTTCTACAGCATTATCTTGCATTTGGTTTAGGGTAGCCCCTCTCCTTTCTCTCAAAAGAAGTGTGAAATTTGGTTCGAAGGCTCTCGCAAAGGTTACCTTGGCTGCAGGTTGAGATGGTTTAACTTCGACTGAGATCTTTGAAGGAAATCCATAATATTTTCCAAAGTATTTTTCTTTAAAGAGACGAACTCTGTCAAATAATACAAATGGTCTTTCCTTTCACCCCATTGTCTAAGAAAGGAGTCTTCTAGGGCATCATAGGATAATATCGATCCTGTGGGTAGACTTCGAAACCAGATTCGTACCTGTCCTTCGAAATTCTGAAAAAACAACATTGAATATACATCTTCGTGTTTGAGACCTAGGATATCGGTGAATTGATCAAAGAAGTTTATATGTTTGGTTGCAGTCAAGTCCCCTTCCCTTATAAATTTAGGTAAGGTTTTTATGTAATTTTCAGGAAGGTCATGGAGAGGGATGGGTAGGACCAAAGGCGCATATCTCGCAGCTACTTTAGAAAAAACTCTGGGAGGCGGGGGAGGCGATTGCCCCCCTGCTCCTCCTCCTAGAGCCACTCCACCTCCTCCTCAGGCGGCCGCCATCGATACTACCGGATTTGGAAAAGGTGTGTTATATAGAGGGTTCTGGAAGACTAAAAGTGAATTTCTAGCTTCTTTGAGAGACGAGAAAAGCGAAGACGGGTGAAAAGAGATGCGAGGACTTGGATCCTAGGATTTGAAAGACATGTAATCAGGGAAACCCGCGGGTGTGGAATTTGAGTATATGGTATACTCTTCGAGACTTGGTGAGGTCATGAAATCTAACTGAAGATTCGGTGGTATATCGATCTCTGATAAATTCACTGCAGGGTTTTTACCTTTGTGTACGCCAGAGGTTGTCAGATGAATTTCACTTTTAACCTCAGAGAGAGTTAAATTTGAGTTGATGGTTTCAGGGAGGGGATTGTGCGAAGTTGAAGGTTCAACGAGACTCTTGGTATTGGCTTGTGGGTACTCAAGCTAGTAGACTGCAGTGGTTGGCTTAAGGGAACCTCTAGTTTTCATTATTTTTTCGGGATTGGGAATGGGCGTAGTATATTTAACCTTTGGGTTTTGTCTGGTATTCCTTCGACCGGATGCCAGATTATTTAAATGTGGAGTTGCCAAGTGAAAGATAATAAAATCCTTTAGAAGGTGTTCATTCTTTGTTCACTATCAAAGAGCGAAACTTGGAAAAATGTCGTTCTTCCCAGGGAAAAGGTTTCGTAACTTCGTCCCCAACAACGGTGCCAGAAAGATGTTGTTCCAGAGTCTGTACTTAAGGCTTAGAAAATACAGTGTCTAGGCATCCAAAAGTGATTAAAGGATAAAAAGGGGAGAACAATCAACCTTCGAGAAAGGAATCTAGGGCTGATTTCCAGGTTGTCACTGTCTCGCTTCCAACTGTTCATGGATGCTTATATCTCGTTCAATCGTGGCCCATGAGAATTCAAGTTCTATCTGGGTGGTGGTTATTTTAAGTATGGTATCAAAAAGGTTCAAGGTGATATGGTTTTGTTCTGACAAGCCATGTTCAATATAAGGTTGTCTTGCAACAGGGACAGTCATAGAGGAACAAAACAATTAAAGGAGAGTTTGAGGTTTTTAATGCTGTGTCAATTTGATCATATAAAAGAGAAATTTGAATCTGATATTTGAAGATAAAGTGAAAACCAAAGGCCTTTTCCTGTAATTGAGTTATCTTTTAAATAAATGGTGTGTGAAATGTGAGAAAAACATTAAGCTGTCTATAATGCGAGGCTCCTATCAAGGGAGAATCTCACCCTGTAAACATAAGAAGAAAAGATAAGGAGAAATCCGACGAAGCATAAAATATGAAGATTTAAAGAGTTCATAGGTCTTGTACCTGCTAATAGCCGATACAGAAGAATAACTGTAAACAATATAGACGACTAAAAATTGATCACCATAGTAGAGGTTTTACTAAATTGCAGTAAAAACATTCATCAGATATATATATATGTGAAATGAAATTAAATATGAAATCACATAGGAAACAAACTCATAACACAGTCTTTACGGAATCAGGAATCTTCGGATTGTTTTGTATTAATTTTTCAAAAGGAGAGAGTCTCTATTACAATCGACCAAAAATGCCCAGCCCTTTTTTCTTTCTTCTAATTTCATATTTATACAAACTTCTACATGCTGGAATTTCAATCGTTCTAGAAGTCTTTTTGGTTACAAAAAAGAGGAGATTAAATGTTTCAATTCTTTGTCTCTGTCCTTCCTTCGAGAAAATGGAACATCTTTCTTTCTTTTCTCTTCGAGTTCTAAAAATATAACAGGCAGACACTTGTCATCATTTGATACCGGAAACCTGCCCCTTCGCATGCTCGATGCAAGTGACACACCTCTCCACCAACTGGACTATCAACCTGGAAGGTTCTGTTTGATTAGTTGCCTCAAAAGTGTAATAATGCTTCACTAATTGTGGCAACTTTCCTTCTACCTGTCGGTCTTCGGCGCTGATAGAACATAAATGTACACATGGATTTATTAGCCATTTATCTATTTGGACTATATCCATCTGGGTTATCTGTGATATTTCATCCAACTCTCTTTCCTCATTCTCCTTGATATTAAGCACATTCTTGGCTATATTAATTTGGCCCAGTGTCTCAGTGTTGTTCTCACTATCGAGATACAA
Source organism: Picea engelmannii (assembly GCA_009831015.1). Taxonomy (NCBI): domain Eukaryota; kingdom Viridiplantae; phylum Streptophyta; class Pinopsida; order Pinales; family Pinaceae; genus Picea; species Picea engelmannii. Next base: position 86,039 of record ML819421.1, read on the forward strand.
CAAACTCCCATCTATGAAGCTGAAAGTTTCTTCACAAGAGTTTCTTACCTCTTTAGCTCGTTGTCTGCCTTCTGATATGTTATGCTCCCATACCTTCAGCAAGATGTTACCTCGGGTCTGCTTTGTGATAGAAAGCCTGGAACTACTGCCTGTTTCCTTTTTTGTCATGGCTATAACAGCCTCTTGGAAAGCGATCCGAGCCACCCCAACTTCTTTTTATCTAAAGGAGATGTTTTCCAGTACTTGATCAATGAGTTGGCAATGGTTTTGAATAGTTTCCACTTTAGCAAGTAAATCTTGTTGAGCTGCCGACACTGTTTTTCTGATTTCTATGGCTTGGGATTGGAATATCCCGATATCTATCATCTGGCCTTCGGTGAAATTTAATTTGGCCTGTAACTACCCTATCAATTATCCTTGTTGGCTTATCTGTGATTGGTTGGTTTGAGCCATCTGTTGTGTCTATTCGAGATCGGATTTGAGCCGCTCGATTTCCTTTTGATCGATTTCCCTAGCTCACTCTATAAATGTGTTCGCCTGACCTCTGGTGACTGCTTCTGCTGTAGCCAACTTATCCTCCAAATTTTTGATCAAGCGGTTTTTCCGCTTCAACTGTTCCTTTAGGGACTCGATAGAATATTGGTTGGTTGTAGAAAAATCCCCCAACATCCCTGCCATATGAGTTGCAAATTCCTCTTTTTTCATGCCTCTCCCATCAGCAAGGATTTTAAATTTCTTGGCTGCCATGTATGCTTCTTGATAAAGTTCTTGTTTCACACCGGCCTTTCTCTTCTTATCGAAGAAAAATTCATTCGGAGGAAACTCTTCCACAGTTATGGGCATTAGTTCTTTGCTGAAAATCCATCCTGCATCTAGGATCCCCTTAGTGGACTATGGGGGAGTAACAGAAATGATGGGGTTGTTGATCTGCTTGGATGATTTCCCCGGGGTAACAACCAAGGCTGGATTTCTTGGAGGATTGGGGATCTCGACTTCCTGTTTTGGGCCCCCAGTTTGCTTCTTCGTTTCCTATTGTTCCTCTTGGTCAGGTCCTGAATCTTTTGAGCCCTTGGCTTCCGTTTGCTGTACATATGTAGTCAGCGAGTTCTTACCCTATAAGACTGGGGGAAGGAAGCTCTTCCGGTGTTCCTGAAATTTGAAGAAATCAACCATCTCCTCGGGCGACAGGGTTTGGATCCGACTTAGGACCTCCACATAGGATCTCGCCCCTCGGAAGATGTAGTCATGAGGAGAATTCTCATGTTCATACCTTTTAAGGCCACAACTTGCCATGTGATTACCCACGATCCTGTGTGGGTCGTGCTTCTTGAACTCAATGTGGACTAATTTAATATCCTCCAAAGTCGTTGCCTCAGCTTTTGTTTTCTGAAATCTAATAAAGAATATGTGTTTAAATGAATGGGGAAGGGAAGCCATACCTTCTTCAAAAATCCTTTAAGATCTTTCCTTATGCCACCAATCACAGTCTGCCTAGCGATTTCGCGACAAGCCAGCCTATCCAGTATGAATAATGGTAGAACATAGGGGGGAACAGAGGTGTCGAAAACTCTGATGTATGAAAATTATGCCTCTACATACCAGTTCGCCATGTTGCTCAAGTTGGTGGTGATGCTATCTGAAATCCTGGGTGGTGGGTTGTCGAAGATGGAGATATGCATTGGTACCATCACCCAATTGAAGATTTCGTATATAAATTATGTGGCCTTATCTTCCTAAAGTTTGGAGTGGTAGACATGTATAGGCTCAGCCTCAAATGGAGTCCATCTCCATCTCATTACAGGGAAAGGCATCATGAAACAAACAACATCCATGATGTATGCGGACATAAAAAATGAAGCATCCTTTCCATTCGCCCTCTGCATCCAATATTCAATAATCCAACTGGTTAAACTTTCTGACAACAATTTGGCCCAGTCGAAGGAACAACCTTCAGCGACTGTATGAATGAGAGGCACCCACGGGAGAAAACAATGTGTAGTGTCCTCCTTCCCATACGACCTACAAGTCACCATTGTTGTATATTTGAATTGCGGTTCTAGGGAGGAGATTGAATAAACTCCATTATCGTCCACCCTGAACTTTGTGGGGTGCGAGACCCAATCCTTACTCAAATCAGACAAATTTATGTCGTATTGCTCACATTCTTTCGGCTTAAAACCTTCCAGAAACTCGGCATTGTATGAGAAGTTTGGTGTGGGTGACAATTGGTACATCGCCTGCAAATGTTCTGGTCTGAAGGTCCCAATGGTCACCTTCTACTCACTGATAATAGTTCTGGTCGGGATATCCACATGATCTAATGCCCATCGGATCATATCATAATAAGGAAGGATTCATGGCCTAGCCGTTATCTTATGCATCTCTGCTTGAACGACGATTTTGTATTTGGTGGCCAAATTGTCCTTCTCATTATCACTGAAATCATATGAACAGTTCACCAATTTGGACTGAAGAACCTCGGAGACGTATGACCAGGTCCTGACAAAATCAATACTTCAGGGTGAAGTATCGGAAACAGTATCTGAGCCTTGACCTGAACTCTTAGCAATCGCCTTGGATGATTTTCATGGAGCCATGATAGAGGACTCTGATTTAGCTCTCCTGTAGTAAAAATGCATATACATATAGAAATTATCCTGGCGAGAAAAGATTCTTTGCGCAAGATAGAAATGAAATTTGAAACAATGAGAGAAAGAACTCTATATCTCGACCGTTTAAAACCCCGACGTCCTTATGACCAGAACGGTCAAATCATTTTTAGAGAAAGATTTAGCAATAAAAACAATATATTTACCTATCACTTCACCTCATTTCAAATAAATGCCATAAATTTTGACGGGTCGTAACACACGTTAGCGCAAAAAACATTTAAATTTAACCCGTAGACGGTGCATGTTACTATTCATATTAATGCACTGATTAATCTGGCTTAGCTCCTTTAATTAGGTTTTCTTTAAACTTTAATCACCCTTTTCGGCATTCGCCATATCGGGAGATTTCACTCCTATCCTTTGAGCCCCTAAAACCCGAGATTGCGATGACACGATCTAGTTGATAAAAAAACATGATTTGGATTAAGTGTTTAATTAATCAATATTTAAGTTAAAATCATGATTTCGTGACTTGGGACTACAAGGATATAGTTTCTTGGAAGAGTGAATGCTGAGTCACGAAACCCTGACATTGTTTAATTAATATCGTGATTTCGCGACTTGGGACTACAAAGGTATAGTTTCTTGGAAGAGTGAATGTCGAGTCATGAAACCCCGACATTGTTTAACTACAGTTTAAAACGAATTACCCATGACACTGACTCGGGTGACTTTTGAAACTATCTCGCAACTTCGCCTATCAGAGTTATGACGGTAAGATTTTTGGGGAGAGCAATCGTTGAGATGCGAAATCCCGACAGCTCTTGACTAAGGTTTAAGGAACTTTTACTCTCGGTGCTAACCTGGGTAAACTTTCAAGGTTGTTTCGTGACTTCGCGCATCAGGGCTTGGAAACCGTGTGAATTGTAACTCCCGAAACGCGATATCCCGAGGTATATAAAAGTGAAAAATATTGTTTAATGGTTAAATGGTAATGGTTTAGGAGTACAACGACCTTCGCCACTTCGCATATCAGGACTACTGAGATTTTCAGTGGGTAAAGGTCACGAAGTAAAGACAACTTAAAGACCAACCTTTGATTTTAAGAATTACATTTAAACTAGTTGAGAAAGGTGGCTCCAACACTTCCACTGTATTTTGATCAACAGTTGAGAATGAAACCAAACATCATATCGACAGTCGAGATCTCCTTCAGGTCTCCGGAATTCAGATATTTCGAATCTCAACCCCTTCTTTCCTTTGTACGTCAATATTTTGAAGCTGAAAAACCATTGACTCGTGTCCCTCTTGGATTAACTGTCAAGATCTCCTTCGGGTCTCCATAATTAGGATATTTCAAATATTAACCCCTTCTTTCCTCTTGAGTGATCACTTGTTGTGCAATTCATAAAACAATGGAGATCGCTTGTTGTCAGTTAACGCTTCCACTTACAATGTCCTTCCATTGTAGTAGATTGACGGTCGAGAGTGATCCTGAAGTGATCTTCAGACTGGACGTCTCGTGTCCACTTCAGGTCTTTGGCATTTGGGAATTTGGGACTTTGGGCGAGTGTTGGTGGTAAAACTCTCAAAGAAAAAATCCCAGAGTGACGTAACTTACTTGCGTCACTTGATGACATGTCACGAGATGAGAAACTTCCACGTGTCACTCAGATTCATGATTTTCACATACCTGAAATGTTGATTTCAACTTGACATTTGTCATTCTCTGACTGTGCCACATGTCCTTGCTAACGTAGACTATTGACATGGTTTGTCACAGTTTCTTGCTGATGTAGACTCCTAATGTGGTATGTCATAGTTTCTTGCTGACGTTGACGTAGATCTCTTGATGTGACACATGTTCATCTCCTTGATCTAACGGTCCGGATAGTATCCGAAGGGTATCTCAGATCGACGGCTGAGAGTAACTTCGAAACTTCGTCCTTTGGGACTTCATGACTTTTGACATTTGACACTCCCGGAGTAAATCTCCCAGAGTGACGTAACTTGCTTACATCACTTGTTGGCATGGCATGAGCCAACTTCCTCTTGACACTTGTCATCATCTGATTATGTCATGTGTATTTTCTGACATGGTCTACCACATGTCCTTGCTGACGTGGCCTACTAACCAACAAACCTGATCCAACGGTCATCGTATGTCCTCCAAATCCGATGGTCCTTATTCATTTCAGATTTCCGGGCTTCGGGTATTTCAAATCTCAAACTTTCTGTAGTGTAACCTCCTCACTTCCTTATAGCTAAAACGAATGTTGTTCATCGATCAGGATCTTAGATCGACGACTCGATATTTCTGCGATGCAGATTTGCTAACTCATCATGTCCTTCCACTCGAAATTGATCTGACGGATGACGGGAATTCACATAATCGAATTATCAATCATTTTTCCCCGCTTATCCTGTCCTTCCACTCAAAAGTGATCCAATGGTTGTGAAGATTCTTGAAGAAAATCCACGATCAAGGATGATTGTAGAACCACAACTTGCGAGTGATTTAACTTGTCACCCAAACTCTGCAATTGGAAGTTGTGCGATGTTGGTGAGTCAACCACGATCATCGATATTCGAAGCTATAATATTGGACGGTCCTGACTAATTGTGGGATTGGAACTAGTGCGATATTTAATTCTCCTTTCGATCTCCACAATCTATCCCTGTCATTGATCTGGAAATTGCGCATATGATGGTCACAACTCAATCCGACTTAATCTGATCACTTGTTGGATCAACAACATTTGTTGATATCCACGTCTATGAAATCTGATGATCTAGGCCAATTGTAGGATTGGAACTAGCGAGTCATTTAATTCTCCTTTTGATCTCCATAATTTATCCCTGTCATTGATCTAGCTTGCATATCTAATGGTCATGATCCTGCAATGATACTCAAACCCATGGTCACTCATATGACCGTCGTCCGTTATATGAGACGATCAACACCGCCAATTTCCTTGATTGGACAGTTGTTGAGACTTCTCACCTTTTCCTGTGCATTGGTCAACTTCTCATTATTTCCATTGATCCCGACGATACTTCTGCAATGCTCTTATTCCTTCTGAGGTTTGATATTCATTACCTAACCCTTCTGATATTTTATCAGAGGAACATTGTTGATCCTATCGTGATCAACAATAATCATGAATTGCTTCAGCCTATCTCTACATTTTCTAGCGTACTGCATTTTCCCTTCTGAGATTTTGATATTTGCATATTGTTTGCTCCTCCTCCTGAGCTTACGCTTTTGATCTCTGCATCCTTTTTGACATATTTCTCTAAATGATATACTTGTTGACATCAATGAAAATCTCATATGTGGTAATTCATCATTAACAATAGATCATCACATTGACTATTGACATCAATGTCAATCTGTCCAACACTGTTTGTAGGTAGGGTCAATGTAAGTGTTTTGTTTGTTAGGCAGGGTCGATGTGAGGGTTCTATTT